>ML825970.1:0-18172 GCA_009831015.1 Picea engelmannii | reverse complement strand
AATGAAAATGTCTCCTTGGTATATATAGGAGACTAGGAGGTATAATTACAACTAATGGCCTAAAGCCGACATAAATAAAATAACATTACTAATATAATATGCCCCAATTAAGGGTTAATGAGCCAATATTAGGGCTTAACACCTAGTCTCCTATATATACCAAGGAGACATTTTCATTTGGAATCATCTTGTACTTGAACATTTATGTGGGGTAAAATGAGGTTTCCCCCTCGAAGAGGCTTATTATTTGAAATTCTCTCTTTTTAAAGGCGTTGAGTACTTATTCTAAGGTTTTTCTATGCTATATTGATATTTGGTTCTTAACATTTAACAAAGACAAATCATGAGAACGAGAAGAATTCTTAAAATAATTTTTCGTCTTATGAAAAGAATGTTCACTTTCATTGGAAGAAGAAGATGATGATGATGATGGGGATGATGATGATGATGGTGATGAAGGAGGCTCTGGAGGTTCTTCACCTTCTCCTTCTTCTTTAACTGCTTTAGTTTGTAGTGTTGTACTTTCTCCATTGGCATTCTTTTGATCCTCATACATTTCTTCCACCATGGTCTTCATCAAATTAAATTCCTAGAAGAAATCATCTTCAGAGTCGTAAGGACCTAACCTTCTTTTTGAAGCCATTTTTCCTCTTTGAGTGAAGCTCCTTGAACCAATTTTAGGATTAAAACTTGCAAGCTTTCCTTCACCTCACTTAAATTTGGACCCCGTGAGCATTCACTTGCAAATACATGTCAAAACAAACTTTGATACCAACTTGATCCGGAACTCCTTAGATGTAAAATTAGTTCTTAAGTATATATAAACATCCGACCATATTCATAAAATGAAGATAGACTTGACTATTTGCAAATAACATGTGAATGTCTTACTTATCCATAAACTTCAATAACACTGATGAATAACTTGCGGAAATAAAATGTTGAAATGAAGTAAAGTGAGATAAAAAACAATTCAAATGGCACATAAACAATTTGTTAACAGATTTCACCCATTTTGGACTACATCTCCGGGTCCCTTTTCAATCAGTGAGACCTCTCTTTAATTCTCAAATGTCAAAATTACAATGAATGGACTTACAAATACCAAGTATTTGAAGACACCCTTCAAGTCTATTGCTCAATCCCAAAAACAGAGGTCACCACTGAATTCCTCTCGAAATTCTGAGAAAAATGAGTATAAACTTGACTATGTTTTGAATAGGTACCTATAAATCCCTTTTTGCATGCATAATGAGACTATGGGTCTCATACATAGCAATCTAAACTAAGAATTTCATACACAACACTTTTGTAAAAAAATGACATCACCAACAGATTCCCTTCGAAATTATGAGAAAAATGAGTATAAACACTCTATACTTCCCTTAAAGAATTCAATATCACATAAAACAAGACAAATCCAATGTTGGAACACCTCTTGCATGAAAAATGAGGAAAATTATGCAACTAGCATGAATTTCTATGCATGCCCTCTCTTTGGCACACATTTCCATGTTTTGTACTATGTATATAGCCTAAGTGGGCCTAATGGTTAAGAACATTTGTTTCCTCTTAAGAGGTCACAAGTTCAAATACAGAGGCGGGTAGGGCATGTATACCTACGTAGAATTTACTAATCAAATTGTTGGGGGGAGGGGGGTCCCTTGTCCCATAAACAAGGGGGTCTCATACACCAATTTGGTGTGGCTTAGCCGTGACCTTAAAAATAGATTATTATTATTATTATTATTATTATTATATAGGCGTGAGCAACCTAACCGTGGCTCTTTATTCTCGGGCAACACATAAATACACTTTAAATATATTGTCGTTGGTTGTTGTAACCAACACATAACATGGCACAACGGTTGGACTATTATGTTAAGTTGTTGGGCATGTGGAGTTGAGGTCACGGCTTCAAGCCCTGCAACCTCCCCTTTTGGTATATTAGTTACAACAACTTTAAAAATAGAAAGTTTGATGGTATATCCGAGGACACCGGTAGCTCAATTGGTTAAAACTATTGGTTTATTGAACGGAGGTATCAGGTTCGATTCCACCGAGCCTCAAACTAATTTTATTCCCTTTAGTCAATATTGGCCAATCAAAGAGTTCCACGTGGCACTCTCTGGTTGGTCCATGTGTTTCCTGCATCAACATCCTGCCATGTCATCTGCCACTTGCCTATACAGACCTTCCACGTGGTGATCGCCCATTGGTCCACCTCACTTCCTACTGTACCTTGCATGTCATCATACAAATGTCATGTCATCTGTACAGATGGCACATGACACTTTTTTATTGGTCCACATGTGTGCTGAAAATATCATTTTCAGGCGACATGTGGCAACCTGTCGTACTGTCACGTCACCATGTTGACGTCGCTCTGTCAGTTATACAACATGTACAAACAAGCCACATGGCACCCCTACTTTGAATTTTTCCTTGGTTTGACCAAACTTTGACCAGCCATAACTTCTTCATATGAACTATGTTTGAGGCTATTTTTGCACCGTTGGAAAGATATCGTCGAGATTTAAGCAATGAAGTCATTTTCAAAAGCATGTTAGAATATCAGTTTTTCAGCATTTTGGATCCTCATGAACCACTTTGAGCGTTCCGGATCCTCCCAGATCAATCAAAGCTTTAGATATGCATTTCACATGGGAGAGATGGAAGCATCGGGTGGGGAGTTAAGTCGAGGGCATGCGCTAGGAGGAAAGGAGGTGATGTCGTGTGGGATGAGATGGGGGTGCGACATAATAGGATTTTGGGAGGGGGTGGGGAATCGAGGGACCCGCCCCATTATATTATTAAATTAAAATAAAAAATTGACAAGGTCATGGGATGGGGAGAGAGGAAACTCGTCCACCGACATTGGGGGTTTGCTTGTAGGTCCACATCCTTGTTATTGTTCTTGAGGATATGGAAAGGTTCAACACTTAAGAAGGATTGAATCTCTAAATGTATGCGTAGGAAAATTGTTTTGAGGTGGCCATTAGTGGGAAGAGTTCTCAATCTAACATAGTTGATGGTTGATTTGGAGTCACCAACTAAAGTTATG
This sequence comes from Picea engelmannii, assembly GCA_009831015.1. Classification (NCBI taxonomy): domain Eukaryota; kingdom Viridiplantae; phylum Streptophyta; class Pinopsida; order Pinales; family Pinaceae; genus Picea; species Picea engelmannii. Next base: position 15,108 of record ML825970.1, on the reverse strand, counting down.
AATTGAATGCCCCGAGCCTTGGCCAGTTGTAATCACTGAAGAAGAGCATAGACCTCGATCTAATTGTTGGTGGAGTATCTTATATTCCAGGAGTAAGAAATCTCCTTATTTCCTCCAAGACAAAAGATAACCCCACCCACTCATGCCACTCCAATACAATACGTTGATATTACTTTTATCTTTTACAATCTTTTCATTTTGTTTCCTATATAAATATTTAAGTTCAAAACCTTCTTAAAAAACACTACATCTAATATAATTAATCCATTTTAATTATATTAATAATTATTATATAAAGTCGTGACGATTAGAATAATCATGTCCCTTACGTCTTACATGTATCAATATTTTCAATACATATCATTATATCTTGTAATCTTACTTTTAATATATGTTTATTTATCCTTTTAATTATATGGTGTTGTGCCTTTACCCATGAGACTCTATGGAATACCATAACTACTAAAAGGTATGTCACATCTACCTTGATACACCAAGTTTTGGACAAATTGTTCTCATAATGGTCTTGATTATAAATGTTACATTTATCTTGGGCTGTGTTGATTAAGCAATCATGGTATATGTATATGATTTTTTTTACATGTTTTGGACTAAAGATTGTGAAGGAATTTTCCCATTCTTCATTTTTGGGTTCTTTAAATCCAAAGTGGTAAGAAGTTGCCATATAAAATAAAATAAAATGTATTTTTTAAATATTCAAAGTATATTATTGAGTTGCCTTTTTTAGATTTTTTCAATTTTGTAATCATTAAATGTCTTATTAATGAAATCTTTTCTTTTAATTTTGTAATCATTAAATGTCTTATTAATGAAATCTCGTGTAATCTTATAGGATTTTGCTTTTTCTTGTTTTCTTGAAAATTTCAAATATTGTAAATAATGGTTTCAATTTCATCAGCAATAGAAATTTATATGGTGTAATTTACGCGGATGTAAATCTTAATAGCACATTTGAGGAGTTTTTTGGTTTATTATTATATTATAATGATCCACTTGTGCCGAAGACTTGTTAATCATGTTAGTCCACACTATTTTATTATATCACACTACTTTATTATATTCTTGTTAATCATGTTAGCCCACACTATTTTATTATATCACACTACTTTATTATATTCTTGTTAATCATGTTAGCCCACACTATTTTATTATATCACACTACTTTATTATATTTTAGTGGATGTTTTTAGAAGATTAGTTGAATATAAATAGAAAACTTATTTTATTATATGTTAGTGGATATTTCTAGATTAGTTTAATATAAATAGAATGTTTATTTTTCTCATTTACACAAAACAACCCAATAATATTATAATACACTTGAAAATACAAATAAGTATTATTTTTGGTTTAGGTATAAATATTATTTTAAGTCTTATAGGATTTTACCTTTCTTATTTGAAAATTCCTATTATTGTAAATAATGGTTTCAATTTCATCAATATTGCTTAATACAAATTTACAAATTTATGTGGATGTAAATTTTAATAGCACATTTGAGGAGTTTTTTGGTTTATTATTGTCTTATAATGATCATCTTGTGCGGAAGACTTGTTAATCATGTTAGTCCACACTACTTTATTATGGATGGTTTTAGAAGATTAGTTGAATATAGATAAAAGGCTTATTTTATTATATGTTAGTGAATGTTTATAAAAAATTAGTTGAATATAAATAGAAGGTTTATTTTTCTCATTTACACAAAACAACATAATAATATTATAATATACAGATATATTTGAAAATACAAATACACATGTATATTATGAGATATAAGTATTATTTTAGGTTTAATACTAAACTTTAGAGCATAAGTTTTTAGTAATTTTTTTATTTTATTTGTTTGAATAAATTATACTTTGTTAAATTATTATATATACTAATGAAATAAAAATATAATTATAATTATTTTTTATATAATTTATATAGCAATCATATTAATGTTAATTAGGTTTAGCTAGTGTGGTTTTGGGATGTAATGTTATTCTCTTTCTTAAACTTTTATTTTCCTTAATAATATGTTGAATTCATAATGAGTATATTATTGAAATGAATTTGAACGACATTGTCCATTAAAAAATCTAAGATTTACTTTAAATACCATTTTTGAAATAAAGAGAAATACCTAGAATTTTCCCTCAACATTATTACTTAAGTAAAAATAACAACAACAACAATAATAATAAAATAATAATGATAATAATTTAATAAACAACAACAATAATAACAATTCCTAATAATTATTACTTTTATTAAATAACATACATATATAACATAATATCACCTATTATAATAACAAACATATACTTAACATAATGTAACCAATTATGATTCAAATAATATATGTGACCAATTATGATTCAAATAATATAATTGGTCATTTCAAATTGACATAATGTGACCCATGATAACTCATGTCATATAATTGTTCGTTTCAAATTTGGTGAAGCTAACGTATAAAGATGATGAAATAAAGTAAATGTGAAGAAAATATGAAAACAAAAATAACCCTTTCCTTTACCCTTTGAAAAAATCATAGTATTTTTTTATTTGCATTTTATTTAAAAGTGAAAATTAATTGTTCAAACATTATCTTGCTTTCAAAGTGGTCTTGGTATTTCAAGACTCTTCTTTGCATCAAAAGTGATATTTGAGACACATGAAATAATGTTAAAATGAATGAATGATCGAACCCTTTAAGGTCCCCTTAGAATATACCATAAAAGCATACCCTTCATAACAAGGCATGAGATTGAATTAGTGATGACAATACACCTTTATTCATATGTTTTGGGTGACCATAACAAGCACTAAAAACAAAGGACTAAATCCACTATCCAAAACCACATGCTTTGGATGATTGGTATTCAAAAAGAACATGCTTTGGATATTCAACTCAAAGTGCAAACTTATCCATGGTTTGTCCTATCCTAACTAAGGATATATAATGTGATAACCTTATCCATGGTTTGTCATTATCCTAGTTAAATGGAAATATAATATTATGTAGTAAGGGGTCCCACATAAGATGAGTAGGGATTTATGTCACACCATTATATCTTATAATAATATTTAATTAATCATTATTATAAGTTTAAATTAAATTATGGAATTATATTCAAAATAAATCCAATATAAAATGTATTTTCATTGTATTTAAGAACCATATTTTAATATCACATTTTATATATATATATATATATATATATATATATATATATATATATATATATATAATTTAATATAATTTCTAGAAATTTACTCATTAACTTTGGTAAATTGTAAATGTATTTTATTTTTGTTAAATAAATAATAATTTTTAAAATTTATTATTTAAATTTTATTATATTCTTTTCAATAATGTAAAAATATATTAATATTACACATTTACAACATTTCAATCGAGTACAATTCCTGTAAGGTTTTGATTTTTTTCCAATCCATTACTTGTAGATATTCTTAATCAATTTTTTCCAACCAATTACTCTATATGTATTCTTAAGGTGTGAGTCTATCCATGCCACTTCCATTTTCATTAGTTTGTTTTTAAGTTTATGAACATATCGGAGTACAAGGCTTTCCTTACTATATTAAGCATTGAGAAATATTACTTATTCATTACACATGGGTTAATTGGGGAAAGTCTTGTGAGGATTGACTTGAAATTAAGGCCATGTTAGATAAGAAGGGTTGATAAGAATTAAGAATTTGTAAAGATCTTTTTTTAGATTTGAAACCAAAGTTTGGCTATTTATTTATAAAAAACATTAAATAAGATAGATATGTATTAAGAATGGTTGATCAATATCATATCTCTTACATAAAATGAGTTAACAAACAAAAACTTAAACAAGTTTTTAAAGATTTTATTAGTTGGTTAAGTTAAATTGAAATATATGTTATTTATTTAAAAAAGAGTTTAATTAAGCTAAATAAAGTGGTTGATCAAGATCATATATTTTTTAGTAGAAAATTAGCACAATTATATTAATATAATATAATTTGTATATCTAAAAGTACCACTATATAGTCATTCGCATGTTTCCTTCATTTTACAAAAAGTAACTAATCAGAACATCCCACATGAGTACCTTCGAAACATCCGAAGAAAGAGCTCCAAAAAGAGACAAGAAAAACCAAACTGACATACAATGCAAAGAAATCCGGGATCTGAAAACCTCAATTCATGATAGCATAATACCTCCCATCTCAAAACTCAAAATACTAAGAAATGCTTTCCAAAATTGAGATGACAATAGCCACTAGTAGATATTTATATGACGGTGAAGCCCCTCCAAACCATGAGACCATAATGCAACAAAATGATTCCTTCTGGAGCCAGTAATGATTGCTTTGAGAGTCCATCCACTTCCTTGTTGTAATCACGATAAATATAATAGAATTGTATGGCCTCAAAATTTCTACTTAGCATCTAAATTCTTTTCTTCCAGCCTTCTAATGAGCTCACTCGGAGATCACTTTTATAACTTAACCAGTCTATGATTACCTTTGAATCTCCCAGAATCTGTAATTTGTGGATAGACAATAGATTTGCTAAATATAGTGTTGCTCGCGTTCCCATTAACTCGACCTTAGTATTAGTTCCCTATCCACAATTTAAATACCATCTATAAACTATAGATGTTGAGCATTTAATTATACCTCCAGCGCCACTACAAAAACCATTAACCTTGGTTGTTCCATCAAAACTAGCCACAAGGAACTCTATTGGGAAGTCTAGACTGATTAAACGGATAGAGGAAGTTACAAGTTTAACCACTGGTTTCTAAAGAGCATTGAGAGATCTGATGACAATTGAGTGTATGGATGGCATCTTTCCTTCAAATATCGCAACATCCCTTTCAATCCAGATAAACCAGCATGTTAGAGTAGCAAGACTTGATGAAATAGTCTTTTTATTTGTCCAATTTGAAAGACAATTATCAAGATCTATCCCTTCCCAATTTTGACTGATATACTTAATAGATTTGATTTTTTGCCAAACACATTTCATGAAAGCACAATGAATGAACATATGTTCATTTTCTTCATTCACATATTTACATAATTGTCATCGCCCAGGTCCCATCCATCCTCTATGCTGTAAAATTTTCCAAGTCAATATTTTGTTCTCTGTTGCGAGCCATAAGAAAAGTTTAATTTTCAGTTGTATATTCCAATTCCATAAATTCTCACGCCACCCTGTGGTAGTTTGCAAATTATGTTAATTTTTATACCGAGGCAAGTGGTGTTCCTTAGGCTTGGCCTCTTTTCCTAGGGAAATCTAACCACTTTAATGTAAACCCCTTTTATTTCATAAAGTGAAAGTGACTTAGGAAATAAAAGCTAAGTGGGTCTTTTATTTAAGTTGGGTGAACAAAATATTAGAAAGTGATTTTCATGTGCACTTTATTTTCCACCGTTGATCTAATTAATTAGGAACCTTTGGGTCATGTGGACACCCAAAAGTCACTTTGGGAGTATGGAAGGTCAAGAGGGGAAAGAGACCATTAAATGTCTCTCATGAGTCCATTGAGAGAACACACAAGCACATTCACTGAAAAGAGAGAGTTGATTGAAGAAGAGCAGGAAGAAGATCATTTCCAGAAAAAAGAGTAGCATGAATTTCCATGCAAAGGTGGGCACAAAAATCGAGGCACATACCAACAATTAATGGCATCCGCAACCAGTCTGTATGGTACAGATTTATGCACAGAAATCGAGTTTGATTCTGCATAGAAAACGAGGCAGTCATACAACATTAATTAAATCCGTATAGCTTGCACATAAATCAAGGTCCGTACAGTTGTTGATTGTTGTCCGTACAACGTACGAAATTTCTGAGTCTGTTAGGCTTGGTTTTTGAGGTGGTTATTGGCACATTTCCAAGGAAGATTTGTCTTGGGAAAAGATAGATAAGTGGTCTTTGTTGTGTATTTAATTTTCTGCTGCAAATGTAATTTCCAGATGCTTGCAAATTACTAAAAGAAGCTTCCCTCTCAGAGGAACAAATTTCTCCCACCCTGGGGGTTTTTCCTAAGTCATTTTTGGACCAAAATTTCCTGTGTACTGTGGTTATTTATTGCTGAGTTATTTCTGCATTTAATTTCCAGTCAAAGAAGTTGTCTCTTGTGTTTCAAATTCAACAATTTCATTTTCGGAATTTAATAAATGTTATAAGATGATTTTTTTGTTCATGGGTTGGGCATTAAAATATGGGAGTGATAAGGAGTGATTGGAACCCGATTGGGGACATCAAATTTCTCCATGGTATCAGGGCATTGGTGACTGGAACAACCTTAAAACAGCTAGAAAGTGAGTTATTAACATTCCAAAATTTTATATCAGTAGTAAACTTTTGTGGGTAGATTTGTTGAGTGGAGGTTTGGGCTTATTTTTTTCAATAGTATGGCTACAGGTTTGAGGTGGGGGGATAGGCTAGAAGGGGCAAGAATTTTTTTTCCATGGAAGGCAAGAATCATTTTACTTTTTCAAGAAAATGAACTTTGGGACATTGTTGAAACTACTTCCACGAAGCCTATTGTAGTACCCACATATGCAACATCATTAGCAGCCTTCAATAAAAAGGATGTTAAGGCAAAACATATCATTCTTGATGTCATAAAAGACCATGTAGTTCCACATATTAGTAGTAAAGGGCATGCATATCAAATGTGGGAGGCTTTGACTCGCATGTATCAAAGAACAAATGAAAACGGGAAGATGGTGTCGAGGGAAAATATGAAAAGTATTCGGATGGTCAAGAGTGAAGGAGTTACTTCATACCTTAATCAAATCACACAAGTAAGGGACAAGTTGTCAGCAGTAGGGGAGGCAGTGGGAGAAGCCGATCTTGTTCGAACAACCTTGAATGGTGTGTCAAAACCATGGGATATGTTTGTTCAGGTGATTGTGGGGCATGGGAAATTGCCTTCCTGGGAAATGATTTGGGATGATTTCATTCAGGAGGAGAACCAGAGAGGCTATCTGTAGGGAAAATCATCTAATATTAAGGAGGAGGAGGAGAATGTGGCTCTTTCATCCAAATGGAGGAAGGGGAAGCCTAAGACTCAAGGACCCACGGGTCCAGGTAAGCAGCAGGGAAAACTAAAGAAAAAGGGGGAGAAAGATCTTAGCAAAGTAAAATGTTTGTGCTTCCAGAAGATGGGACACTATGCGGTGAGTTGTCTTGAGAGGAAGAAGAAGAAGACACAAAACATGGTAGCTTCAACTAAGGTGGATGATTTCTCTTCGAGATTTGATCAGGACTCTTCCTTTATGGTAGATCAGTCAGGTAGTTCAGTATCTCCCACACTGTGGTATATTAACAGTGGTGTTTCTCGCCACATGTCAGGTGTTCGTGAGTAGTTTATAGAGGTTATACAACAAACTCATGAACTGGACATCATTTTGGGAGACAACCGAGCTGTGAGAGCTGTTAGGATTGGCATAATGGCTTTTTAGAGGGAGTCTTTACATCATCTGAAGTTGTTAGAAGTATTGTATGTTCCAAGAATTAAGAAGAATCTTGTTTCAGTTTCTTGTGTCAAGGATAGAGGATATGTGGTGACTTTCAGAGATGGGAATGTACTCCTTTATCCAAAGGGAGGTAACATTTCAGAGGAAAAATTCATTGGAATTTGATATGGGAGGATGTACAGGATGATATGGGAGGCAATAGGATCATTTGTGTGCATGACCAACCACAAAGATTTATGTGAGCTATGGCATAGGAGGATGGGGCATTTTCATCATGGAGCTCTGAGGATTAATAGGGAGATCACCACAGGTATCTCATAGTTTAGCATTGAGCATGATGATGTTTGTAGGGGGTGTTCCTTGGGAAAGTACACCAAGGCTCCATTTCCAGGATGAGATAACAAGACTACAGGTATCCTTGACTTGATACATTCATATGTTAGTGGCTTATCCATCACTGAGAGGTCATGAGTACTATGTATTGTTCATTGATGACCACTCCAGGAAGACCTGGATTTATTTCTCGAGGCATAAGGGTGAGGTCTTTGCACGGTTCCAAGAGTTTAAAGCTCTTGTTGAGAACCAGACATGAAAGAAAATTAAAGTATTGATATCTGACAATGGGGGTGAGTATGCCTTATATGAGCTCATTGATTTCTGTACTACGAAGGACATCAAAAGGGAGATGACAGTTCCTTACAAACCTGAGCATAATGGGGTTGTAGAGAGGAAGAATAGGTCGATAATTGGAGCTACCATATCGATGATTAATGATCGGGGATTACCTTTGTTCTCGTGGGTTGAAGCCTACAACAATGCAGTTTATCTGTAGAACCGAAGTCCTCACAGGGCAGTTGGGGATATGACTCCCGAGGAGGTTTTTACTGGGCAGAAGCCTCCGATTGAGCATTTGAGGATTTTTGGATGGATCACGTTCTCTCATGTTCCCAAAGAGAAGAGGACTAAGATGGAACCCAAAATTGAAAAGGGTTTACTTGTGGGTTACAGTGAGACTTCTAAAGCCTACTGACTTTACATTCCTGCACTCAGGAGGGTTTTTATTTGGAGGGATGTGAATTTTGAGGAGGAGAGGGCCTGTAGGAGGGCACGATATTTAGAGGAGAGACAACCTTCGACTTCCTAGAAGAAAGGAAGTCAAATAAAAGGAGTTTGGACTCAGAGTTCTAGCACGAGAGGCGTCGGGGTGTCAAGGATTACAGGTTCACTAGTGGTCACAATACAGATTGGATTACATGGCAATCCACAGGTCATCTCACCAAGCAATTCACAATTTATTACTCTGGTTGACAGTTCACATGGCACTTCTGGTTCTGCAGGCACATGTACAGATGTTCAGAGTACTGGATCACCGGGCTCAATTGGTTAGCTTTCAGGGGTATCTTCTTCAGGTGAGGCTGAGGAGGCTATTTCAGGGAAGAGGAAGCCCAAGTGGCTTTAGGACACCTTGAAAGAAGCTGGGACAATAGGGAATCTGAGAAATTCCACCAGGGAGAGTAGGCCACTAGAGAGATTATGCAGTTATGTAGTGATGGTGACATGTATTATAGAGTCCAAGCCTTCTAGATATGAGGAGGCAACCACACAACAGTTTTGGAGGGAAGCCATGGTGGAGGAGTATGCATTGATCATGCAAAATGATGTGTGGGAGGTTGTACCCAGGCCTGATGGGAAATCAATGATATCCTCCAAATGGATTTATAAGATAATATATGTTGCGGATGGAAGCATTGAAAAGTATAAGGATCGATTTGTGGCAAGAGGGTTTTCACAGAGAGAGGGAGTTGATTACAGTGAAACCTTCCCTCTCGCAGCTCGATATAATTCGATTCGGTCTGTCATTTCGATTGCAGTAGAGATAGGGTGGAAGATTCACCAGATGGATGTCAAAACCTCCTTTCTCCATGACATTATTCAGGAGGAGATTTATGTTGAGCAACCACTTGGTTTCAAGTCTTACAATAGAGAATCCCATGTTTGTCGCCTGAAAAAAGGCACTGTATGGTCTACAACAAGCTCCCAAAGCTTGGTATTCTCACATTGATGTGTACTTGCAGCAGATGGGTTTCATGAAATGTGATGCAAACCCCAACTTGTATTACATCGTTGTTGATGGTGAGATGCTTATGCTTATTATATCTGTTGATGATTTGTTCATTACAGGTGCAGAGAAACTTATTGAGGGATCCAAGAGGGATCTTGCCTCAGAGTTTGACATGAAGGATATAGAGCTGATGCATTACTTTCTGGGGTTGGAGGTGTGGCAGGAAGAGGGGCATATCTTCCTGGGACGGGGAAAATATACAATTGATATTCTCAACAGATTCAACATGGGTGATTGAAAACCCATGTCCTCTCCCATGGCCACCAATGGGAAGGAGATTTATTCCTCTGATTCTGGATTGGTGGATCCTACATTATATCGTCAACTCATTGGTTCCTCGATGTATTTGGTCAATACTCGACCATATATTTGTTTTGTAGTTAATACTCTTAGTCGGTTTATGGTGGAGCACAGGAGAGTACAATGGATAGCTGCAAAACATGTTCTTCAATATTTAATGGGCATTATTGACTATGGTCTGGATTATGTTTGTGGTGATGGAGTGATGCTCGCGGGATTCACAGATTCAGATTGGGCTAGTTCAGTTTCAGACAGTAAAAGCACATTAGGTTGTTGTTTCGGATTGGCTTCGGCTATTATATCATGGCTTAGTCAAAAGAAGAATTTTTTTTCTTTGAGCTCCATTGAAGCAAAGTATATGGCTGCAAGCCAAGCCTCTTGTGAGGCCATTTGGCTTCGCAAATTGTTGACAGGTTTGTTCAGACATGAGTTGGGGCCTACGATGATTTATTGCGACAATCAGAGTTGTTTAAAACTCACAGAGAATCTGGTATTTCATTATCAGTCTAAACACATTGAGATACGATATCACTTCATTTGTGATCATGTTCAAAGAGGGGATATGAAGCTTGAATATGTGTCTACAAATGAGTAGGTGGCTGACATCCTCACAAAGTATCTTCTGAGAGGAAAGCATGTTTATTTTAGGGACAATATGGGGGTCGTAAGTAACACCTTCCTCGGTAAGAGGGAGTGTTAATTTTTATACCGAGGCAAGTGGTGTTCCTTAGGCTTGGTCTGTTTTCCTAGGGAAATGTGACCACTTTAATGTGAACCCCTTTTATTTCATAAAGTGAAAGTGACTTAGGAAATAAAAGCTAAGTGGGTCTTTTATTTAAGTTGGTAGAATAAAATATTAAAAAGTGATTTTCATGTGCACTTTATTTTCCACCGTTGATCTAATTAATTATGAAACTTTGGATCATGTGGACACCCAAAAGTCACTTTGGGAATATGGAAGGTAAAGAGGGGAAAGAGACCATTAAATGTCTCTCATGAGTCCGTTGAGAGAACACACAAGCACATTCACTGAAGAGAGAGAGTTGATTGAAGAAGAGCAGGAAGAAGATCATTTCCAGAAAAAGAGTAGTATGAATTTCCATGCAAAGGTGGGCATGGAAATCGAGGTGCATACTAGCAATTAATGACAACCATAACTAGTCCGTACGGTACGGATTTATGCATAGAAATCGAGTTTGATTCGACATAGAAATCGAGGCAGTCTTACAACATTAATTAAATCCCTATGGATTTGTATAGTCTGCATAGAAATCGAGGTCCGTACAGTTGATGATTGTTGTCCGTACAACGTATGGAAATTATAAGCCTATTGGGATCGGTTTTCAAGTTGGTTATTGGCACATTTTCCAAGGAATATTTGTCTTGGGAAAAGAGAGATAAGTGGTCTCTGTTGTGTATTTAATTTTCTGCTGCAAATGTAATTTCTAGATGCTTGCAAATTAATAAAACAAGCTTCCTTCTTAGAAGAACAGGTTTCCCCCACCCTGGGGGTTTTCCCTGGGTCATTTTTGGACCAAAATTTCCTGTGTACTATGGTTATTTATTTCTGCATTTAATTTCCAGTAAAATAAGTTGTCTCTTATGTTTCAATTTCAACAATTTCATTTCTAGAATTTAATAAATGTTATAAGATGAATTTTTTGTTCATGGGTTGGGCATTAAACTATGGGAGTCATAAGGAGTGATTGAAACCTAATTGGGGACATCAAATTTCTTCAAATTAAGTGTGCAAGTTAAGGCTGCGTGGAACATTATTTGTCGATAGCTAACCTGAAGAATCCCCTCCTGTCCAAATAAGTTCATCTTCATTTTCAGATAATGATACTCCCGATGCTTGTAGTGCCCGTCGATAATGATCCCAATCCTATGCCAAGTTTCCAGTGAGTGCCAATTCCGCACTTCTTAGCCAAGTTGATAATAAAGAATCATGTTTATGTGGTCTTCTGACCTGTGCTAGAATCGAGACTTGTTTTTTACTAAGAGCATTAATAAGTGAAATTGATAAGATAGAATCAACACCTAATCCCAGGATATTGTCTCTACCTAATTCCACAAGGTGACTGGTTCCAAGCTCTTAGCTAAGCCAGTTAGTGATCAGAGGAACCACCTTTAAGAGATTGTTCCAGATTCTAGAAGCTGAACGATTTTGAAAAGTCATTTATCTAAGCTCATGTTTCAGAGTCCTATAAGGGAATTACTTCTCCTTTAGAATTGATTTCCAAAGCCCTTTTTTAGTTAATACTCTCTAGAGAGTCGACGCTGTTAGGGCTTTACTGAAATTAAACATGTTAAGAAAACCCCAACCCCCAAAATTTTTTGGACGAGCTAAAGTCTCCCAATGATAGATATGGTAGTGATTTGTATCACCATTCCCATTCCAGAGAATTTTGAATAGCAATTTTCTTAATCTCTGGAGAATGGACCGCAGAAATGAAGCCAGAGAAAACCAATAAACTGGTTTCCTTTCCAGGAAAAATTTACATAAATTATACATGTCTCCCAATGACATCCACCTATATCTCCGATGATTGATTCACTTTTCCACTTTGGTTATAAGTCGTAACCAGTCTTCTGATTTATGTAATCCCACCTTTAGGTGGTACCCAAGATATTTAAAACCAACTTAGAGATCAGTAAAATTATACGGAATAAAAAGCTTGAAATGAGTAAGTTTGGTCTCTGAAAGACCTGAATAATGAACTGTCGATTTGGAAGGATTCACCTTTAATCCTGAAACCATACAGAATTTATTAATGAGACTCATGATCACCTTCCATTCTTGCACATAAGCATATGTCAGAAGTAAAACATCATCAACAAATAAGAGGTGAAGGATCTTTGAAAGTATGGAAACTTCTATTCTAGATAAGGAACCATCTCTTTGTCTTGATTTTAATAGCATGCTTAGACTCTCCATCACCAAAATGAAAAGTAAGGGTGACAGAGGACATCCCTGTCGGAGTCCTCTACCACTTTTGAAAAAATTTGTGGCCTCGCCATTGACCATAATTGCAAGAGATGTTGAACTCACACATGCCATAATCTAGTTTTTCAAAGTCACTCCAAATCCAACTTGGATTAATACCAATCGTAGGAAATCCCAATTTACACAGTTGTAGGCTTTTTGAAGATCTAGCTTTAGAATGAGATCTTTTTTGTTTTTCTTTTTTATACTGTGTATGCACTCATGTGCAGTTCCTATAACATCATGTATTTGGCAACCCTCCAGGAAGCCAAACTGTTCAGATGAAAGAACCCTTGACATAGTCGGTTTAATGCGGTTGGATAATACTTTAGAGCTGACTTTATAAACCAAATTGCATAATGAAATAGGTTTGTAATCCCCAAAGTTTTGTGGTTTATTCATTTTGGGTATCAGAACTAAAAAGGTGGAATTTAAACTCCCTTCCATGTGCCCACCAGTCTAGACTTCCTCCACTAAATCCTGAAGATCATCTTTGACTAAATCAAAGAAATGTAAGTAAAATTCCACCGTCCATCCATCCAGGCCTGGACTTTTGTCTTTTTTGAAAAGAGAAAGGATCTATTTCAATTCCTTCAAAGTGACTGGCGAATAAAGCTCTCTGGCTTCTTCCTCACTTATCATGCTTGTAAATAGTCCCACCACCTCAACCTACTATATTGTTGAAACATTATCCACGGAACTGAAGAACCTCTTGAAATGATTTTCTGCCTCCTTGATAATCACTTTTTGTCCTTTATGAGTAATACCGAAATCATCTCTGATCTCCCATAAGTGTTTGCTAATTCTCCTATGATTATCAAACTGATGAAAAAACTTTGTATTAAGACCACCACTTTGTACCCAAATTGCTCGACTCTTGATTCTCCATAGGTCCTCCTGTGCTTTAAGGATCTTGTTCCTAACTGATTCAAGTTTAATGAGGTTAGCCTCAACCACCAGGCTAAATTAACCCTCCGAGAGCAGTTGTAAATGGTTTTTGATATTAACTTACAAAATCTCTAGATTCTGAACATCCTGGGCTCCAGTTTCTTTAGCCCAACTTTTTTTTCATAGTTTTTAGTTCCTTTAGCTTCCAGGTGAAATGATACTGACTATCTTCCCCCTGAAGATATTTCGGATCCATCCAAAGTTGATGCACTATGATGTTGTAGTCTTTATCTAGAATCCATGGTGAATTAAACTTGAAGGGAAAAGCTTTGGGAAATGAGGTGTTCTCCGGTTGTAACAAAATTGGTGCATGATCTGACATAAAAGGAAATTCTAGCCAGGAACGATACAATCTAACTTTCAAAAGTAAATCCTCTGAAACGAAGAGCCTATCTAGTATTTTGGCTATCAAATATGTACCCGAGAGACCATTCTGCCAGGTTAGGACTACTTTATCAGGCTGAATGTCTAACAACTTGTGCGATTGAAAGAGGGAGATGAAAAAAATTGCTAGTAGACTGGAAGAAAGAAAGCTTTCCCATACTTCTCCACTCGCGAGCATAAGGTTTAAGTCCCCCACAATCACTAGTATAGTATTTTTAATGAAAGAAATCCATTGTTTGCCAAAGTAGTCCAAAATTAATTGTTTTCACTCCAAGCATGTTCCATACACATTTAAGAAGTTGATCTTCCTTTTAGTATATTAAAAGGAGTAGACTAGAATTATATCTATTACATAGAAGGGCTTGACCAACACTTAAACAAGTTCTTTAAGACTTTATTATTAGTTATTTAAAATCATATATATTACATAGAAGGTTAAGTTGAATTGAAATGTATTTTTCTTTATTTTTTCTTAATGTTGGGGATTTTGTCAAACTTTGTCAACCTCTTAATGATGAATAAAACATTGTTAAGTTTTTGACATATAAATTATAGATTATTCGACCTCTCTTACAAATATTTTCTATGTCGAGCTTCAAAACATTGTTAATATTCATGATATAACAACAAACTAGATGCTAATCACATCCTCGTGATATTAAAAAAAAACTAGATGTGAATCACATATTTTTAACTATAGACAAGTTGAAATGAAGTATGTTAGGGCAATATTTTAAAGTCCTTAAAGTTGTTAATGAGCTTTTCAGTTGTATGATAATGCAGTTTTATTTATTTAATTTATAAAATGGAATTTGTACATGTACATTTAAGAAATAGAAATGTGTTTTTTTGTTAGATTTTGATAGAG
>ML825969.1:91107-119620 GCA_009831015.1 Picea engelmannii | reverse complement strand
GGATGTATATGTGTATTGAGGGTGTTAGCCCCAATTTTGTACTATAAACATCATATGTTTTGAAATATATATAAAACAAGGATCTTCGGCTTTACTTATATTACAATGTGTACATTGATGAGAAGGTTTTATTTGCTTTAGTTATGTGACAAATTCCAATCTAAAACGAAATTAGCATAAGCATCAAATACATAATTAGAACTCCTAGGTATGTGATGATAAGTAATAAAATCAATATGTCGTTCTAAAAGATGTACCCATAGGAATCGTCGAAGTAAAGTAGGATCACGCACATGGTAACTATCATTCAACTGAGATACTACTAATTGGGAATCCAAGTGAACCTCTAAAGAGATAATACCATGTGAGATAGCATCGTGCAAAAGTTATATAACGATGCTATATTCGGCCACATTATTCGTGGATGGCCTTAGGCATACGCCACTTGAAGACACCAGTAGATCCTCAGGTGAGTAAACCACCCAAGCGGTGGAAGCCAAGTTCCATATATGATGACTGGATCAGTCTATGAATCCTAAGTAGACCAAAAATTCCATTAACATTTGCCAACCAAGGGAAAACTCGATAAGTAAGCTAAAGACAAAAATAAAGGGAAAATATATATACAATAAATTACATTAGTATACAAAGAGTTACGCCCAATATTGGGGCTCAAGCGTAATATATTTTCAAGTAGATCACAATCCTAGGATAGACCAACATATTCCCTTCATAATATTCTAACTCATAGGTTGCTTTTTCTAAGACACGTTGCACGATATAGGGACTGTGCCACATGATTTTAAACTTGCCTGCCCCCAATGGTTCTTTGGCTTGATCGAATAAGAGGACCAAGTCACCCTCAGTGTACAACCGAGGACACACAAACTTATCGTACTAGACCTTGAAATATCTTTTGTTCACCTAGATAGTCGTAGAGGCGTCTCGACGTTGCTCGTCAAGACTCTCTAGGTGTACCAGGCGTCGCTCGAGATCAGAAGTGTCAGGGAGGAGCGTGATTGCCAACTTAAGAGAAGGTATTTCGCATTCAATAGGTAATATAGACTCCATGACTTGTACTAACTGGAAAGGGGAAAATACGGTGATAGTCTTGACCGAGGTTGGATATGCCCAGAGTGCAGGATATAGCATAATGTGTCAGTCATACTTACTATGGCTGACAGTTTTATGCAAAATGGTCTTGAGAGACTTGTTGATGACCTCTACCTGTCCATTTTCCTAGGGATAGTAAGGGGAAGAATGACCATGCTTAAACCCCATCTTGGATGCTATCTCTACCATCATTTCATTCTGAAAGTGACTGCCATGATTAGTGACAATCTCACTCGGGATAACGAACCGGGCGTAATTTTATTGAGTACGAAGAAGGCGACAATATTTCAGTCGGGTTTAACTATAGTCATGGCTTCAACCCACTTAGTAAAGTAGTCGATGACCATGATAATGTGTTGATTCCCCCCATTCGAAGTTGGGTTGCAATCCATGAATTCCATGCCCCAATTGGTGAAGAGATCAACGTTAATGAATGGGTGAAGAGGGGCTGGATGGGAGCACATTTTCCAAGTGAATAAATTGCAGGGGTGATACTTCTTAACTGCTTCAACATAATCTTTAAATATATTTGGCCAAAAATAACCGGCTCACAAAGTTTTTTGGGTTGTCGCAAGCCCGGATAGATGACCACCACAAGCCCCACTGTGGAAATCGTTTCAAACTGACTCAGCTTCTTCGTGAGTTAAAGAGCGACGCAAGATCTTGTCTACTCCTCAACGATTCAAAGTGTCGTCGGCGATAGTGTAATTCTTAGCTTGATATCGTACACGTCATCGGTCATCTTGTGAGAGATGCTCATGGAAATTCAAAGTTTGAAGATAGAGAAATATGTATCCATACTAGGGGTCGAATGACGAGAAAAGGAAAATGTGTTCATCTGCAAACGAATCAACATAGATAAAATCCTCATCTAATCGTGGAAGTTTGGATATTAACTCCGTGAAGACTAGTGATTTCTTGGATTTTGCAGAAGTGAAATCGAGATCAAACTCTTGTAAAATGACAATCCATTTATTATATTTCCCCCCTATGATACGCCTAGTAAGGACGTATTGAAATGGATTGAAATCGGCAACCAAAATAGTGTTACAAAGAAATATATAATGGCGTAAATGTTGGACTGCGTGAACGACAACCAAAGCTAGATTTTCAACGTGAGAATAATTGAGCTCAAGACCAACTAAGTTTCGACTAAGATAGTAGATGACATGCTCGCAGAGCTCATCATCCTCTTGAACCAAAACCATACCAATCGTATCCTCGGACGCGGAGATACAAATAAATTAATCCCTACTATAGTCAGGATACTTCAATAGAGGCATCGATACCAAGGCTTTCTTCAAAGCATCGAAGGACTACTGATCTCGCTCATCCCAAACAAAAGGGGTGTCCTTATTCAAAAGACAGATGAAACCCTTAGTGATATTGGCATAGTTTACTATAAAGTGACGTAAAAAGTTATCTTTCCCCTGTAAACCTTGAAGTTGTCGAACAGTGTGTGGGGGAGGAAACCAAAGTATTTCCTCAACCTTTAACGGATCTACCATGATGTCGGTCTCAGAAACTAGAAATCGCAAAAGACAACGAGACCTAACACAAATGATGCACTTATGAGGGTTCAACCGGATTCTATAGTAACAACATCTTTCAAAAACTAGTCGAAGGTTCTTAGAGTGATATGCTCTCTTACAAGTGTGAGAAACAAGATCGTCAAGGTAAGCTTTGACTATATGCTTAAGATCATGGAATGCAAAGTTCATTGCATGTTGGAAGGTTGCGCCAACATTTTTAAGTTCGAAAGGAATCTTCCAGTATGAGAAAGTACCCCAAGGAAAAATAAATTATGTCTTGCATTGATCCTCATGTTTAATTTGAATTTGGTTATACCCTGAAAATCCTTCCATGAAAGAAAACACTCTTCTTCCCTCACACTCGTCGAGAATCTGATCGATGACAGGTGTTGGGAAGTTGTCTTTAGGACATGCTTTTTTCAAGTCGTGAAATTCCATGCATAGACGGATGGTTCCTTCCTTCTTATTCACAAGAATTGGATTGGATACCCATTCATTCAAAGGAATCCGGTAGATAAATCCATCATTAAGTAGTTTCTCTACCTTTTCCTTAAGAGCAGGGGCCTTCTGAGGATTGACAACTCTAAGATGTTGTTGAACATGTATAGCATCCGGATAATTTATAATCTCATGCTCGACAATATGAGGGTCGATTCTTGGAATCTCTTCATATGACCAAGAAAATACATCTCGAAATTCTTTGAAGAGCTCGGTGTAGATCAGGATTTCTTTTGGTGAACAATCTGCAGCGATATGTACGTTTTCAATATTTCCAGGGGTACGATAGATATAGATTGTGATGGTAGGAGAGATACCCACCATATTTCCTTCAACAAAAATGTCATGCGTATCAAGTGGAACTATGGTGTGACCGACTATCTCGCTCAAAGTAGATCGAAAGTCTTCTTGTTCGATTCTAGCAAGCTCTGGGAGAAAATAAGGGTGATGATGTATATCATCGCAAGGTTTGTCAGAACCATTCATGGCTTTGATGATGGCTTCGTCCAAGGGAAAATTCTCATCAAGGAATTCATGTGAACAAGACAACGAAGTGGCCCACATGGGCCTAAGAACATGATCCTCCTCACCCGTCAGTGAGGTAATAGGATTGGGATCGGTGAAAGATTCAAGAAAAAATTGATATGCAATCTTCGCTGCCGATAGTGGCATGGCCATTCCAGCATGTGATTGAACTTCACAAGACGAATTTGAGGAAGGTAGGGTCCAAGGATCGTTAAAATATGAAGTGCGTAAAGGAAGGGACCTCTCTGTCGACACAGGCCTACTAGACATGGTGTAAACATGGTGTATCGGTGCCATGAAGTCGAAGGTACCCATAAGGGATGAATACATACCAACACTGATATTCTTAGTTGTCGATTGAGAATTTTCAACCACGAGGATCGACGGTCCAAAAAATGCATTGGGTCTAGCATACACAAACCATAACCAGTGGATCGTCATGATCTTACCATCGAGTGGGAAAAATAGAGTGTGGAAGACAAACGATATGATGACAGTCATAGCATAGGTCCAATTGTGTCCTAGTAACAAGTTATAATCAAGAAGCGCGTCAACTACCTCAACATCCACCTCTAAAATCTTCCCACCTAAATAGACCAGAAAAGTAGGAAGAATACCATGAGGACAGAAGGAACTATTGTCAAAAAAATTCAACATGGTCGACAATTGAGAAAGAGTCAGAGAGCTGAGAACTTTCCAACAGATCAGGGAAATCACACATGTAGCAGTGCCTTCATAAAAAACCACACGTTTGATGGTATACTTTGAGTACCCCATCTGGATTTGCAATTCCACATGGTAAGGAAGGTGGGGATTCACATCCGTGACATCAAAATTGATAACTTTCGAGTCACTAGGGTCTAGAGCTCATAACGCAGATAGAAAGGCATTCCTCTGTGAAGGACACATCTGGAGTACCTCCAGAGCCGACATCGCACAAGGGGTTTGACCCAGTTCCTCAATAATGGAGTAATTATGGGAGGCTCTAGCATTTGGATTATGGGTAGAGCTCTTGAGTACTCCTTTCTGAATACGAAGAGATGTCTTTGGATTTTCGATCTATAACGTTGTCTCCGGAGGAGGAGGATATTCTAGACTAGGTATAGCCTATGAAGAACTATAATCACGAGATCAAGTGGCTACATTAACCTGAGAATTGACCATATTGATACAGAAACGATCATCATCTTGTGATGACGGGTTTTGAATCCCACCAACCGCATTTCTGGCATTTGAGAAGCTTGAGCCCATGTGTTGGTTATTTGGGAAAGGATTCGTCAACACGGAAGGTGGTAGAGATAAGAGCCTCACATCATCTGCAAGTTTGGGGCATAAATGAGTAAGTTGATCGTTCATACAAATCTTACAAGGGAATTTCACCTTATGCCTTTCTTTCTTTCCCTCTCCATCATTACTATTCATCTTCTCATTATTAACATTGTCCTTGGGTTTATTGTTATTTTTCCCACCCTTACGATTATTATTATGTCCTTTCTTCTTATTCCCAACTGGTTGTTGGTTACTATTTGGGTCGGTCGACGATTGCATGGAATGTACATCCTCCGATTGGGTGGGATTGGAAGACAAAGACAAAGTTGGCCCTCCTGCACACTAGTTTAGAGACAACTCTTTCAAATGGTTTGTCACCGAGTTTGTGGATTTCATATTGGTAGAGCCTATAATGCCATCGACATGAGGTCCTGGCTTTTGTCTAGGGTCGTAGGTTGACCTCGGTGCGTCTGGAATAATGTGGTATAACATCCTAGAATGAGCGTATATACGATCTAACTGTTGGGCTTTGAAGATTGCTTCTTCCTCAGTTGTAACCCCAAATGTAGCAACATCCTCCGAGATAAGAGGCTTCCAAGACTTAAGGAACCATTCTAAAAGAAAGTTCAGGGGTATGGAGGTCTTAATCAACCTCTTCTATCTATTCCAATCCTAGATATGATCCGACATATGAGTAGCTATGCCCTAGCGTAAATTCAACAGAATTTATAGGCCAACATCATAATGAACCAACAATTGGAAGTGGTTAAGGAAGACTAAAACCATCTGGCTAAAGGTCCCATATGCTCCCCTAGTTAGCTTGATATACCATTTCGCAGCGATCCTAATGAGGGTGCGTTGAAATAATCTTAACCGAATGGAATCATCATTAAGGGAATTCGAAGAGCATCATAGGTGAAAGGTGGTAACGTGATCACCAGGATCCTCGCCATTCTTACCTTCAAATTTTGGAATGTCTGAAGGAATCTTGGTGGGGACAGGGGGGCATGTAGGATCATGACATACAAGTTTGTTCATCAACTTAGACAAGTCTGGTAGGTTAAGAATGGCCAGAAAAGGGAGACGGGGTTGCAACATTTGGCCCCAAGTTCCCTATAAATATTGTGTTTGAGGATCTGTAACCCATCGAGAATTCTGGTAAGCACCATGGCCCTATCTAGGATTGTAAGACCCTCCTCCAGGATGATTCATAAGAGGTTTGTTGGGCATCATTCAAGTAGGAATATTCTGATGGGTGTTAAAAAAGTTTCCCCCAACTAGAGTGGCTCCAGCTTGGGGGTTTCCCAAGGTGTGAAATGACCTCCTTCGGGTGTGAATCCAGAGGATAGAGGTGGATTCATTATTCCAAACATGTTTCTCAGAATAAACACTGAGGAGGTGCGAGTATAGGATGGAACTTGAGAAAAAGATTGTCCACCAGGTTGGTTGCTCCACCTAGAAGCAAGAGGATCAGACCCGAGGTTAAAAGAGGGAATGCCTCCCATATTAGGAGCCATCTGAGAGATTTGAGAACCACCAAATGAAAATGGAGTATAATGAGGAGTTGTGACCCAAAGTCCAATGCTAGCATTAGGGCCAACAACTAGGATGGAGTTTGAAAATTGTGAAGTAAAATTAGGCATACCATAGAAAAAGGACTAGAGGCCATAGGGATGGACTTAACATTATAGCTCGATGAGTGACCAAGAGACCCAAATGGGTTCGAGGCAAGATATTGAGCATTCACTATAGGACAGGTAGTAGTAATGATAGGTGCCTCCGACATTACAAATTGAAGGAGTCCAAGGGGTGCCATTAACTATAGTAGGTGTGAAAGTCGAAGGGATCCCAGTACTCTGATGACTCAGTTCAATACTCATCCTTGTAGAATCAAAAGTCTAAAAAGAGGAGGTGTGTGTACCACGTCTAATAAATCTATGCCTTTTAGAAGGCAAAGACTCGAATTCCGATGGTAATTGTAACAAGTGATGGGACTGGCGGGGACGCTGGTCTGACAACACAATGACTTAAGACTCAAGATACAAAAAATAAATCCTAATTCCAAACAGTAATCAGAGAGCACACCAAAAATAATCAAACAACCAATATGCACACAAATGGGGTAAAGTGGATGAAAGAGGCCTCCCTCCCTAAAGAAGGTATGTCTCTCCCAAGAGGGGCCTGAGACTCCCTGCTAAATATCGGAGGTAACATAATTAGTTATAAGGGACCTCGTGGGATTAATAACTAGCCGGTCAGATCCCCTCAGAGAGGTAATCATCCATAAAGGTTGTGTGTTGTCCAACCCTTATCAGACCCAGGGTACCTGCAGAATAACCCCTGCAAGTAACCTATGTGGCATATAAGTCAAGCAACTAAGCAACCAATGTATAACCGATGCACAAACGAGCATTCGTAAGTCAGGTCCATCGTATGGGTAAGGTAGCAAATCCCAAAACCTTGAAAGCACTGCCTCTCACGGAGGTAAGGGTACTAACAAGATCCCCAGATACGAATAGATCCCCATAAATATCTCTGACACTAAGAAGGTATCGGGGGGATATCCCTTCAACCAACCTCACACAACCTCGTGATTAACTCCGATGTAAGCGGAGCCTCTTGATATTACCGATTATACAATGTATTTATCCACTTCCTTAGTCAGACACATATGTTGATTTAATAGCCTTGGAGAAGTTTACTCACAAAATCCTATTCCAAGGCACTAAACCTAAGCTAGTTTGTGTAGCCTAGAAAATAAAATCGTGACTAATCAATTTTAAATTATAGAATTAATTTTAATGGTCGTTCTTACTCAAAAAGGTATGGTAGTGAAACTCATGATGTTATGACTCAACAAGTAAAGTAAATATGAATACAATGAAACGTCCTAACTTTAATTTTCAATGAATGACATGCTTCTTAAAACAATGCAATTTTCAATTTGAACTCTGCAATTCTGAAATAAAAATGCAATATTTATTTACATGCACAAAGCTAAATGACAAAGACTGAAAAGATCAAAATGCCAATCAATGAAAAATGCCTAATATTTTTGTATTTTCAATATAAAAAAAATGAAAATACATGGACTGAACAACAACTTGATATATAAATACTATACTATGTATAGAAATAGACAAATCAAGTAGGATACCAAGGACAAAAATACCCAGCCCAATGTAAAAGGACAAACAAAATGAGAAGATTATGAGAAAGACTTCGCCCAAAAATTCAACCAAAGACAGGTTTCCTGTCATCCCACAGACACTTAACAGTCACTATAGAGACCCAAGAAGACTCAACAATCATCAAAACCTACCCAACGACCACCATACCCAGTAAAAAAGAAAAAGAGGTTGATGTACGTGATTGTTAAAGGAAACAATGTGTATGTATGTAGGTTGCAGAAGGACATCACGTGTATATACGCAACTATCAAGAAAAAACCCGTGTATATGTTTCAAAAATAGAGCTAGGCAAAGGAGAAGCCTGAAAGACTCAGACCCAGAGTGAACAGAGGATGTCAAGAAATGATATGATAAGAAACACAATATGAACGAGAGAAATCTAAGGAGAAAAACACTCCAAACCCTAAGAAAGAAGATTCAATTCTCAGTATGGTCGCCAATTCTGTTATGAGGAAAATCTCTTTATGGCCAGGGAAAAACACAATAGATGGAAATGACTACAGAAATCAACTCTATTCTCAGGTATTCTATATAAAAAAATATGCTAGCAGGACAAGATAAAAATCCTACCTCGTCCAGACGTTCGATGAAGTCCACCGTTGAGCACTTGACCCAAAGCAATATACCTGCAACTAGTCCTCAAAAACCAAGCAAAGCAATCATATGGTGATAATATATGATATTAGCACATTCAATAGAATAATCCATTAATATACATAACAAATACACCCATGGAATCATAATTCAAATATTTGCAAGATATCAATTGGACGGGAAAAGAGTATTTCTATTAATATATGATCAACAGAAGTGAAAAAGCTACAGACTTCCATGTCGGCATGGTTCAGAACCGAGAAACTAAGTTCCTTCTAGTTGGGCCTCCACCACTTCAATCCTCCACTAAAGGCAAGATCATATAAGAGAGACAATGAAGTTCTCAATCAATAAGGGAAGAGATTGGGGTCTGAACATTGTGTTCAAAATTAAAGGACAAAGGGATGCAGAATCAATAAGAGGTGACTAATTTCTCCAGAGTAACTTTGCTCTCAAAGTTGAATTCTTTCTCCTCCTTTCCATAGCTCGGAATTGGACCATTTATAGCCTTAAAATGGAACCGAAGGGTCAATTCAAAACTTTTCTAGTATATGGAAGGCCAAGGATCATTGATCTCAAGTCATGACATGGAAACCCAACACCATATTTTATTTTTGGGCACAAATCCCGATCTACGTAGGCTGCAATGGTGCAACCTGCGTATACACATGTTGTAATATAGGTAGGGCGCGTATATGTGGAAAAATCATGTTTTTAGCTCTGGGATTTGCAAAAAGGGACTTCAAGTCTGCATTGGGAAATGGAAAAAGGCCTTATGTGCAAGATTTCATGGGGTGAGGAAAATCTTGCTATAACAATTACCAACTTAACGATAATTGTGACCTCAAAGTGAGAGCTATAGCCAAAAAATATCATATTTTTGGCTAAAAAACACCAGAATCAACCCCTAAATTAAAAAGTTATGTAACCAACAACACTAGTTTTTTGGGAGGTGGTTAAAATTGAAACTTGTTTGAAATCACACAATATTTTTGGGTAAAAAACACTAAAATAAACCACCAAATTAAAAAGTGGTGTTGTCGGTAGGACCACGTTTTTGGGAGGTGGTTAAAATATCAACTTGTTGCAACCTGTTTGAAATCACACAATATTTTTGGGTAAAAACCATCAAAATCAACCCCTAAATAAAAAAGTGGTGCTACATGTAGAACCATTTTTTGGTAGGTAGTTAAAATTGCAACTTGTTGCATCTTGTTTGAAATCACATCTTGACATTGCAAATATAACCCTGAAATTAACCCTTGAATTGAAAAGTGATGGTATCAGTAGCAACATTGTTTTTTTGGGAAGTTAAAACTATGACCTACTTAAAACTGTGACCTTGATCACTGACACCACCGCAAATAAAACAATGAAAAACGACTCCTAAATCTAAATGTGTTATCAATTGATAATATATTTACCAATTAATTTTACTTTTTTTAATAATTTACCTTAAGAAAATAATTACATTGAAAAAAAATACGCCCTAAACAAATTCTTAATTAAATTGGAAAAAAAACACCCCTAAACGAATTCTTTTTGTTTTTGGTAAAAAATTTAAATTTCTATTAGAAATAAAGAAAAAAAATGTACTGAAAAAACAAGCAAATAAACATTTTTTTAATCAAAAAATTCAAAAATGAATTAAAAAGGACTATTTTTTTTTCGGATTTAAAAACAAAAACCTTAAAAATCTCAATTTAAGACACAAAAATTGAAAAAAAAAACATAAAAACGTAAAAAAAAATTATAAATGTTTTTAAAAGAAACTTAAAAAAACAAAAATCAAATAAAAAAAAGAAGCTAAAATAGACATTTTTTTTATTTTAAAAATATAAGCATGAAAATGAAACATAAAAAAAAATATTAAAAATACTATTTTTTTGTTTGTAAATAAAAGATTTGTATTACCCTATAATATCAAAATCATACATATGTCCAGGCCCTGACATGTGGCCTTCCATGTGTGGAAACCAGGCCAGCCAAATTGTCTTCTACCTATCCTGTCTAAAAAGAACTTGAAACTGATAATATGCATAAAAGAGCAATCACATTTCCAGTGTGTGCAATGTTCCATCGTTTCTAGGAGGAGTGTGCCATGGATCAATTAGTGGATAAGGATAATGATAAGTTGGGAAGCGCTGGTTGTTGGAAGAGACAGATAGAGAATCCATGAAAACATCTAGACATCGGTTGAGAAATTCCAAACCAAAGAGTAGTTCGACCACATCCCTTCTCAGGTCGAACACCAACTAGAGTTGGTACACTAATAGGCCAGACAGAGGAGGGTCCTCGCCTAGAAGTTGGAGATCCAGAGAAACTTCAGGATTTTGAGGAGAATCATGTGTAGGATCTTCTTCAATAACAACTAGATCCCAATGCTTGTCCTGAATTTTTATGCGAGGATCAATGTCCCTATCTATATTGGTCGAGGCTAGAGGGTCGGGTGAGGGAGGGATGGAAACCAAGAGCCAGGGATCTAGAGGCAGAACCATATGAGTCTCCTCCTCAATTTTGATAGGCCCTCAATTTCCTACCGGGGCTAGTGAGATGGATGTGGGATCTTCCATTAGGGGAGGGGATGAAGAATTAGATGAGGAGTGGGATAAAGGAGAAGGATGGGAAGGACACCCTTGACTGGATAAAAATTTGTAGTAAGAAGGGCCTATGTGAGACCTACCACGTTCATTCGACATGGTGCAGAGAAGGAGGCCAGAGAGAACGATGAGGGATTGTGCAGATCTTAACAACACCAAGGTGGAGTCAGGGAGCAGATCTAAAATGAAAACCATGATAGAAAAATCAATGCGAATTTGAAAAATAATACCATTACGATTCCCATAGCCTGCCATTGATGCTGAGTTGATAGCCTCTCCTCATGTGTCACGTGAGTTGCCCCCCATTTCCATTCAAGGGATCCAGAGCATTAACTTTATGCATGTGTGAACATCTACAAACCAATATTTCATGGCATAAATCCCTCTTGAGAGTGCACTAATAAATGAGGAGGCGACGGTCAAGGACCTTAACTTAAATTGCATGGTTGGACACTTGTCACCCCATTCGGGGTAGTGAAATCCAAGATGGCTAATTCTTGGCATTGCCTAAGTATAGCAGGTGTGGAACTATGGTCTTCTATGAAACATAGGTCTTCACCTGATAAGGAGACACCTTTGTTTTCCAGCTTATCTGCAATCCTATTGGATTATTTGGTAACATGGGAGGGAATAAGGCTAAATCCATAGTGAAACATAATGTTTAGGAGAGTTAGAGGGTAAAAGAGGTGCCATATAGGTGAGAATTTCACTACATATGATCCATGGAAAATTTGTGTGGCCATGGATACGATAATATGGGAATCACCTTAAATTATCAATTGGCTAATCCCCACATGAGAGGCCAATTGTGTCCCACGTATCAGGCCCCAAAACTCTACTTAATTGTTGGAATCAATGCCTAAATTCCCATCCTAAATGTGATTGATTCAACCATTGTTCTCTCTGAGTACTACACCATATCCTGCTTATCCCGAGTTTCCCTTTCAAGCACCATAAAAATTTAATTTGTGGAAACTAGGGGGGGGGGAGCGTGCCAGACCAATGAGATTTGGTGATGAGATAGTATTTTCTTATGATTTAATTTTTGTTGGTTCATATCCATATTGATCCACAATTTGAATAGTATGTCTCTCACTAGGGATAGCCTTGAACTATTCACTATTCTATTGCTAAAATATTATGATTTCCTAAATGAATCCAAATATTTGTGACTAGAAAAAGGTGTGATTGATGGACTTGTTTTGAAACATTCTCTAATTCCTTTCCTTCCAAATTTTCCAGACCACAAAACCCAACAATAGATTCCATATTCGGTTGAGGATGGGGTTGGAGAAAGCTAATTATTTCCATTTTTTCATGGTGAGAGTGATGCTATGTTCTGCCCTATATGTGGTTCTCATATTACTTGAAAGTTCATTCCATAGGCTGAGGTTAAAGGGGAATTGATTTAGTAGGTGTTCCATTGATTCTTCTTGAGCTCTGAAAAGATGGAAAACCGAGGGCCCAATGAACCCTATTTTCATCAAATTGTCCCATGCTAATATTCGGTTCTACATAAGAAGCCAAAGGTAGAGAGACACTTTTTTCCATAGATTAGATTTCCAGATTGTATGCCATATTTCTTCTTTTGGCTGGAGATGAAATTGGGATTTTAATCTATATGCCTCTTTGATGGAAAATGTTCTCTTGGGGGAATGCCTTCAGTGAAAGATGTCTTTTGTATCCCTCTGGCAAATTCTTCTTTGGGTGGCCTCCAGTTGCCAAAGGTTTATATTACATTCCTTTTGTATTTGTAGGTATGTGTGAGTAGTTTTCCATTCGTTCCATTGAGAGTCTGAGGATCTTCTTTCCATAGATATACAATCTTTATGTCCTAATTATGTGGAATTTTATGTTGAAGATGGCTTAAGTGTTCCATAGATTGTAGTGAAGGGTTGTTTTTCCATGAATCACACCAAAACAGGGAATTGTGCCCCCCCCTTATCTCCCATAAATCATGATTGCGAACAATTGGGCTATTGTGCCATGTTGCGTTCCAAATTTTGGAGCCAACATTATGAGATGTTATAAGAATAAGATGAGTTTCTTCTATCCATGGAGTATATTTCTTCTACTAGAGTCTCTTCCATAATTCCTTTGAATATTTTAGGCATCTCTGCTAAATTTTGTCTCCCAATGTTTCATTTAACAAGACGAGATCACGGAGGCCCAGTCCACCATTTAGTTTTGGTTTGAAGATCTTATCCCAACTGACCAAATCCCATTTTCTATTAGTTTTGTGACCTTGCCACAAGAATTTTCTCTGAAGGTTGCAAATGGCATTTAGAACATTTTTGGGAGCTGTTGGAACCAAAAAAACATAGGTTGGAATGGATTGAAGGACGGATTTAAGTAGAACAAGTAAACCAGCTAAGTTGAGAGAGAAAATGGTCCAAGATTTCAAATGTTTTTTGAGATACCATAGAAGAGGAGCCCAGAAGATATTACAATATGTCAAGTCAGTAAGGGGAATACTAAGATAATTGGATGGAAGGGAGCCTTGTGGAATGTGTAGGAGATGAGAGATATGATTTTGGACAACTAAAGGAGTATTAAATAAGTAAAGCTGGGATTTGGAGAAATTCATGTTCATGCCAGAGGACCTTGAGAGAGACATTGCTTATGGAATCCTTAATATATCAATTGAGGCCTTTTGCCATGATGATGAAGAGGAAGGGGGAGAGGGGATCCCCTTGCCTTATCCCCCATGAATATTTAAATGGTTTGGAGGGGGCTTCATTGACAAGTATAGTAAAAAATGCAGAGAAAGTAAGAATGAGAATCCAATTGACCCAATCAGATATGAAGCCAAAATATAAGAGAATGTATTCGATGTATTTCAAGATAAATCTATAAAATTATATGGAGTTATCTAGTTTAAGGAGCATACCCGGAGTCAAGGTGGAATTGAGAGAGTGAATTACCTCATGACATAGTATAACGTTGTCAATAATTTATCGCCCCTCTACATAGTCGGATTGTTCCTTGGAAATAACGAAAGGTAGAATCTTCTTGAGTCGGATCGTAATTACCTTTGTAATGCTTTTGTAGATAACATTACAAAGGGAAATGGGATGGAATTGAATTGGGTGAGAGACATTTCATCTTTTGGATTGAGAGTGATAAAGGTTGTATTAAAAGATGATAACACCTTGTTGGAAGTGCGTGATTTCTCTACTAGATTCCATAATTCTTCTCTCACCATTGGCCAACAATGATGGAAAAAATATGTGGTAAAACCATCCAGTCTAGGGTTTTTCCCCACTAAAATATATTTCATACCTTTATCCACTTCCTCTATGGTGATGGGTCTTAGGAGTGCTTCATTATTATCTAGAGATATAAGCATTAGTATGTGTTGGGTGATTTTATTGATGGCTTGAGACCGATCCGGGATTGGATCAGTTAGCAGAGTTTTGTAGTAATTATTGATCTCTCTCTCTATCCCCTTATGATCCATAATTTGCTCACCTTGATCGTTTTCCATCCTGGTGATACAATTTATGTGTCTTCATTGGATCATGGAGCGATGAAAAAATTTAGTGTTTCATTCCCCTTCCTTGAGCCATTGTACTATATATTTATGCCTCCATAAGATTTCATCTTGTTTGTATCTCTCATCCAACTATGTTTTAATTATTGCTTCCTCCTCCAACAAGGATTCTGAGGGTCCCTGTGAAATGATTTTCTTTTGAATCTTCTCCATCTGGTTTTTCAAAGACCTTTGGGCTTGGAATATGTTGCCAAACACTGCTTTATTCCATTTCCTTAAGCGTTGTTTAAAGTTATCTAGTTTTTGATGAAATCAATACATGAGCAGTTATTTTGGTACTATAGCATTTTACCACCATGAGGGAGCATTGGTTTGAAATTCTGGGTGTCTAAGCCAAAATTGTTCGAATCAGAAGGGATTAAGCTTGGGTGTAATTGTTGTGTCAAGCCAAAGCTAGATGGACCAATGGTCAGAGCTAGCTTTGGGAAACATTCTCACATCTATCAGAGGGTCATCCACCATAATTGATTTAGAAAGGAGAAAGCAATCTAGCCTACTCGCTAATTGGTGAATGTGCCATTTTTTTCTTCAATATATACTAGACGTAGATCATTTATTAGGGTTTGAAAATCCTCACTTTGTTTGTCCAATATTCTAATTCCTCCTTGTTTTTCCTATAGAGAGAGGATCATGTTAAAGTCCCTCCCAATGATCCATCACTTCTGGCTGAATAGAGTACCTATGGATTTTAAGGCATGCAAGAAATTTTCCTTATATTGAGGCTTTTGGGGGCCATAAGAATTTGTGAGAATACCCTCCTGAATGGAGCCGACTGCCTGGTATCTTGTTGTGAGTGTCTATGATGTGGAGGAGAAACAATCCAAAGTAACTGTGGTTGGGTTCCATAGGACTGAAATACCCCCTGATACTCAATTGGAAACATTGTAGGAAAAATGGCATTGATTCCAACACTTTCAAACATTCCCTCAACTATCATGTCTGCACATTTTGTTTCCTAAAGAAACAAGATATCTAGGTTTTTATCCATTATGTAGCTTCGAAGAAATATTTGTTTGGTTCTTCCATTAATTCCTCTTATGTTCCATGAGAGTATCTTCATGAGGAAGGTCTAGGGGGGGGGTGGGCAGAAAACTTGCATAATGTTTTTGGATTTGACTTGAGTTAATCATGAAGCTTCCAACCTCTTGAATAAGTTGTTGAGTTGATTTCCTTCCTTGTATTTTTCCTTCCTCTGGGATTTTATTTTTCTCTTTGGCTTGGTTAGGACTGATTCCTAATCATCTTCCTGATCGATATGTGGCTCCCACTATTGAGTACATGTATACTTTGTGCACTTTGAATAGTTTATCTGGAGGCAAGGACTACAGTTACTTTTTCTTGAAGGCCACCTCAAGGCGCTCTAGGTCAATTTCCTCCACGTCAGTTTCATCTACCATCATTTCTAGATTTCCATCGTCATCCATTTGAGTTTCTGTGCTCGGGTGGGAAGGAGATTCATGTTGCATCACTTCCTTCATCACAGGCTTTGAAACTTGTTTGGAATTTCCTTTCCAACTGTCATTTCCTCACAATTGATGAGGGTTTTCCACTTCCTGGGAGTCCGACAACTGGTTTATAATATCAAAATAATTGCTTGTTGATGGTCGTTTTCCTTGTCCTTGAAACACT
This sequence comes from Picea engelmannii, assembly GCA_009831015.1. Lineage (NCBI taxonomy): Eukaryota > Viridiplantae > Streptophyta > Pinopsida > Pinales > Pinaceae > Picea > Picea engelmannii. Next base: position 103,116 of record ML825969.1, on the reverse strand, counting down.
AGTACATATGGTCTCAAAATGCGACGAAATATTTCCACGTTTCTATAATTCATGGAAAAATGCATTAAAAGTTTGGCTTTCTTTTCATTTTTTTTTGTTTGGCCCCGACGTTCGTCAATATAGCAATGGATTCAGAAAACTATCTCTATATCCATGAATCTTCATTACTATAGCGACACTTGTGCCACACGTGTGAACCGCACGTGCTATGCAACGGGTATTGACTTTTTTTGTGGTCATCTCGTTTATTTTTTGTTGCTACATTGACGAGCATTGATCTATAAATACATGTCTTTAAGACAAATTTTGAAAAATTTCCTATAGTTGCGACAATGTTTCTGGTGATTGTTTGAGTTGTGTTTTTTTCTGTCACGTACTGGTTTAACACATCCAATTCTCTATCTACATAGATCAGATTTTAGACTTGCAAGGTTAGTATTTTTAATTTTTTGTCTCTTTTAATATAAAGCTATGTTAATAAATTTTAATTTCAAATTTTTTTAACATGAACGTTTTAACCGATTTTTTTTTTAATATTTTTTTCGAAATTTAGCATTGCTACATATATTTCGTTTGATTGAATGTCGAAGTATATGAATTTTTAAATTAATTTTTTTTTCAATGTTTGAACAAAATTAATTTTTTTTAATATTTTTTTGAAAATTTAGCATTGCAACATATATTTCTTGTGATTGGACCTCAAAGTATATGAAATTTTAATTTTATTTTTTTTCAATGTTTTAACAAAATTTAATTTTTTAAATATTTAACTGGTTCTTATAAGCAATTATTGTGTCAAACAAATATACTATGAATGAAAATGCAAGGAGGCTTGCTCAGTTTATAATGGCATTGGAGGCAAAGGGTGATGGGAAATGTTATTTCCCTTGCAATGATTGCAGGGGATTGCAAACAAGAAGAATTTTAATAACAACAACTGAAAAACATTGTAGGGAGAAGGAGCACGTTGAAGGGGGTTATGAATATCATCCCTTGGTAAGATGTTATTCAATATATAATTCATTATTTATAATAGTGATCATGTCATGTATTTGTCAAATGTTTTATCGTTTTAATATATTTTCTATACACACTAATTGTAATACATTGTTTGTAAATATAAAGACAATGCCCCCAAAATGTCAACCACCAGAGAGCTATTTGCCAAGTAGTAGCATAAATACTACTTTACAAGGTGAGTAACATGGAGATCAAAATATTGAAGATTGAGTTATTAATGATGATATGGATGGAGATAACGTTATTGATACAAATCAGGAAGATGAGATACATGTATTGATCCAAGACACATTTTCTCCAATGGATGAGGAAAACCAGGATGATATTCATGATGTTGATCCTCTACTCGAGAAGTCACGACAACCTATTTATGAAGTCTCAACAAAAAATATTATATTTTTTATATTGTTGGTGGCGAAATTGAAGGTTTTGAATGGTTTATCAAACACCTATCTCACACAGATCCTAAGGTATGTAATGTATTATTTATGTCATGTTGACATGTACATAAAGGTTGACTATTTTCGTATATTATTATTGTTAATTGATTCATAAAGTAGGGATGTGATATTTATGATTAATATTTTTTACATTGACTTATTTTTTTGAATGGTGTAGATTGTTAGGTGAATTTATATTACCATCGTCAAATATATTACCAAACACATATTGAGAAATATATGTGATTATGAAAGAAATTGGAATGGAGTATCAAGATATAGATGCATGTACTAATGATAATATCATATACTATGGACAATATGCATCAAAAAATGAATGTCCACAATGTCAAATAAGTAGATATCGAATCGATCAAGCAACAAAAAAGGTGCCTCGCAAAGTTCTTCGTTATATTCCCATAATTCCATGTTTCCAACGGTTGTTCGGGTGCCAAAGTATGGCACAGTTTATGGATTTCCATGCAAAGAATAGAAGTGAAGCCAATGTTCTTTGAATGCATGAAAATGGTTCTACATTGAAGAACATGGAAGCAAGATGGCCAATTTTTAAAGAAGAACCTCATAATGTTAGACTTTCATTGGTAGTTGATGGTGTCAATCCATTTGGAGAACCTCGTTCTACTTACTCATTGTGGCCCATTTTTGTTATAAACAATAACCTTCCTCCTTGGATGTCGATAAAGAGAGGGCACACAATGTTGGCAATGATTGTTCCATGTATTTAATTAGTTTGTCTTTATTTACTTGAAAGTATGACATAATATTTCATTTCTTTGTTTTGTGCATGATAATTATATATTTTATATATAAGAGAATATAACTAAATACAATTAATGTATGTTGAACCAATTAGGTAAGTACCAAGTTAAATATATGAATGTATATATTGAGCCTCTTATCGATGAGCTTCTAAAATGATGGGTTGGCATCACTATGTATGACATCTCTAGACCAATAGGGAAAAAATGATGTCGATTCCATGGAATAATTGCATGGACAATTCATGATGCTCCTGGGTTAAAACTTTTTTGTGGTATGTAACTTTCCGTTGCTGTTTAATATTATATATATATATTTAAATATCATGCATTTTTTTAAAATTGTAATCCTAATTTTCTACATTAATTCATATATCTTGTAGGTCTTCAAACAAAGGCTAAATTTGCATGTCCAGATTGTGGTCCTAGGATAAAATCTCTCTGTTCAAGAAGTTTAGGAAAGGAGGTGTTTTATGAGTATATGATCTTTCTTCCTAAGAAACATAGTTATTGAACTACCGAGAAAGAAAAATTCAATGGTAAAGAAGAGAATGGAAGAAAACCACAAAGAATGACACCTCACCTATGGAAGTTGGGATATATTAAAAATCATCAAGGTATGAAAATTATTTATGTATCATATATATAAATCTTATGATTTTTTTTAGTGAATTTTGTTCAACGTGATACGTAGCTATATTGATTAATTAGTGTTAATGTGATTTCACTTATGTTTCATGAATGTCATTAAGGCATGAATGGGATTCCACGAGGAATAAAAAGTTACCCCATACATTTCAGTAGGTTTCCCTACTACGAGCACCTACAAATAGTTCATTTGTTGGATACAATGCATATTGGGAAGAATATAATAGAATTGTTATGGCAAATCTTAGATGGAAGGACTGGCAAAGAAAGAATTGGAAAGATTTGTAGTGACATCCAGGAAACTAATCACGCATTGCAAAATGTGATTATTAATTCTAATGGTGATGGACGAGAACAAAATATTAGTATTCCATGGTTATTGATAGAGCAACATATCATTGTTGTAAAAGAGGTCATTCGAAACATTGAGTTTCCGACGGGGTTTTCATCGAACATACAAAATATCTTAACGAAAAAGGTGATTTTGGTGGAGTTAAAACGCATGACTGGCATACATTCATTAAGGTAATTATTAGGTATATTTCCAAATTGGTATACATCTTTTTAGTAATTTTTTTCTCTTATTTGGAAATAAATATTAATGATTTTCTTTTTGTTACAGTATGTTCTATGTCTATCTCTATGAGACATCTTTGACAACAACATAAAACACGTTATATTTTATCTTGGAAAATACATGAGGTAAGTAATGAAATTTTATATGGAAAATGTTTCTTCAGTGCTTTGTAGAAGAAATTATTGACATATTGTGTTTTATCTGCAATTTTATATATGTCTTGATATTGTTCAAATATATTATTTTCTTGCATCATTTGTAGGTGGCTTTAATATAAAGAAATCCATAAAGAATATATAAGGTATTGGAAGAGAGAAATTCTATTCTTTTTGGCATAACTTATTGACATATTGTGTTTTATCTGGAATTTTATATATGCCTTGATATTGTTCAAACCTGTTATTTTCTTGCATCATTTGTAGGTGGCTTTGATCTAAAGAAATCCATAAAGAATATATAAGGTATTGGAAGAGAGAAATTCCCTGACTAATGTGTGAAATGTAGAAGTATCTACCTCCAACATTTTTCAATGCACAAGAACACTACCTCATACATCAAGTTGAGGAGATTGAATTATGTGGACCAGTATACACAAGGTCGATGTGGAAGGTGGAGAGGAAGTTGAACTCATTGAAGGACTTTGTTAGACAAAGAGCATGTCTTGAGGGTTATATGGTGTAGGGATATATGGTATATCAATGCATGGTGTATATTAGTCAATATCTTCCTAAATTAGCAAAAAATATGAATACGCCTTGCATTTGGCATCTCGAATCCATCAACAAATTTGAAGGGGAGGTCCTATTGGGGAAAGGTAGAATGAGGACCGTGAAAGGTAATTAGATGTTGTATATTTAATATATTTTACATTTAATTTTTCAATTTATATTATCATACTCATTTATTTATTTTTATTCCATCAACTATATTAAACTTTGCCAATGATAGCTAATTAATGATATTGAATTGTTATTTTTTCATATAGTTGGTCGAGAGTGGGATTATCTACATTTATACATTGTAAACAATCTTGATTGGATGGAGGATTGGATAGAATGATGTGAAGAATACTATGGTAGGTTATCATGGGAAGGGGTCAGTAAGATGATTAAAACAATGCATCGTTATCAACATGAATTTCATGATCTTATGCAAAGGGAATTTTATTTATCCTTTGGTTTAAAAGATAAAAAGGTAAGTATATTCACCCACATTTTTATAGTTATTTCCAATTATATCAATGTATTTGGTTTGTTTATTTTTTGAAATATTTATTTACTAAGTCCATATTATTTGGCATTTATTAATTTACAATGCATTTTTTACTTGTTGCCCATGTTGCAGTGGAAACACCACAAGGCTATGTGGTGTAATGGTCGTAAATTTCATATCAAAAAGTTGGATGATAAGATGAAAACCTCACATTGTGGGATAAATGCAGTGTTTAAGGTCACTAATGTTTCCTCTAGAAGTGACAGACATCCAGAAGAAATTGAAAGTAGGTACTATGGGTATTTGGAGGATATAATTCAGTGTGATTTTAATTCCTTTAAAATATTTTTTTTTAGGTCAAATGGTACAAGCTACAGATGCATGAATGTGATCCTGAAAGAAATTTTATTGAGCATGTTAATGGATTTACCATGGTTAATACAAGGGAATTTGAACCTTGTATAGAGCCTTATGTTCTTCCAAGTCAATGTGAGCAAGTATTTTACTCAGAGGTACCGGGTAAAGTAGGTTGGTCATACAATGTTAGATATGATCCAAGAGGAATACCAATAAAGTATAATCATGTAGAGGAAGAAGATAATACTAAAGAAGAAGATGATGATGCAGATCAGGAGTAGGTGGCTACAAATGTGTCTGTTGAAGAAGTTGAAGAAGTTGATCATCCAAATGTAGCAGACAATGTTCTCATTGATGATATCAATGATGATAGCGAAAATGACGTTGATGATGATGTTGATATGAACGATCCTTTCAACATTATCGATTTTGAACTAGAGTATGATACACATGTTGATTTGGATGATGAAGAAAATGAATGATCTTTAAATGTTGAAATGTACTAGGTATTTGATTATATGTTTTCTATGATTTATTCTATTAATTATATATTTAGTATTTATATGATTTATTGTTTTTTAATTGTTTACTTATACATGTTAATTACGTGTTTTTAAGTTTTATGTCATTTTTCTATGTAGTGTGTTACATGTTCTTTATTGCGTCAAATTAGGTATGGAGGAATTGAGACTGATGTGCAGGGGGGAATAAGTAGAGATTCCACCTTCACGTGGTTGCCTCTGTTCAGTAGAGAATTAATTATTCTCGAAACCAAGAGAATCTCATTCGGGTTTATTATATACAAATTTGAGAAATTATATGTGAAGGTGAGGTGATGAGCATGTTGAAAAAAATGGAAATATGGTTCCTAGACACAAAACCTTCACACTTAGAAACAATGCCAAACCATGAAAGAAGTCATGAAAATTGGCCTTGTTGTTGGATTTTACCTTTAAAAATTGTAATTTTCTCCTTTTTTTTTTCCAATTGGCCCCAATGGTCGTCATATATTTGACCAATAAGTATTGGCTGTCAGTTTTTCTACATATAGGCATCGTATATTCTACAAAAAAACATACAAATGTTAATACAATGAAACCATAAAAAAATTAATACAAATGTGTCATATAACTCTAGATACATATCCTCTATAACCCCTATATCTCCCACACTATAATATCTACCACCCTTCATTCTTATGATACATGAGACTTAATAAACTATTAATCCTAGTAACGATAACCTCTATAACATATGATCCCTATAAATCATAGCCTCTAAAAAATATAACCCCTAAATTCCTAACCCTTGACCTTATAGTCCTTAATCCGTCTTACATACAACAAATATTGCCCTTAATTCATATATATTGTTAATTCTCATAACACCAATGATATCAATAATTATAATTCCTATAAATCCTAATACCTAATAAGTTCAACCCATATCCTCTAAAACACTTCACCTCTACTAGAACTAATACCTATAATCCCTGACACTTGACCATTATAGTCCATAACTGATATAAACCCTAACCATAATATTATATCCATTATAACACTTCATGGTTAACCATTAAAAACCTTAAACATTATAAAATTTAATGTGTAACTCTTATAAAATCTATGAATCCTTAACCTTACAAACCTTATTGTTATAAATACGTAATCATTACAACCCCTAGCCCTTATTATTAGAAATACGTAAAGATTACAACCACTAACCTTCAATTTGTGCTTGTATGGACTGAAATTTGACATGGTTAGACTAGATGCATGCATTGATAGTATGGGAGGGTTTTTGGACTCAAACATAACTCACACAAACAATTCAACAATCAATCAACAATCCTATAGAATAATTAATGTGAATGGGGACAATGTTGAAATTTTTTCAATTTGTGCTTGTATGGATTGAAATTTGACATGTTAGGACAACACACATGCATTTACAGTATGGGAGTGTTTCTGGAATCAAACATCACTCAAACAAACAATTCTAAAATCAAATATTATTTGTTTATTCTATCAAAACCCAAAAATAAGTCATGTACTTGACCCAACTTATAACTAACATGTGAATGGGGCCAACGTTGAATTTTTTTCAATTTGTGCTTGTATGGAATGAAATTTGACATGGTTAGACTAGATGCATATAATGATGGTATATGAGGGTTTCCAGACTAAAAAATGACTCACACAAACAATTCAACAATAAAAAAAACAATCCTATAGAATAATTAATGTGAATGGGGCCAATGTGGAAATTTTTCCAATTTGTTTTTGTATAGACTGAAATTTGACATGGTTAGACTAGATGCATGCATTGATAGTATGGAATGGTTTTTGGACTCAAAAATTACTCACACAAACAATTCAAAAATCAAACAACAAGCCTATAGAATAATTAATGTGAATGGGGCCAATGTTGAAATGTTTTCAATTTGTGCTTTTATGGACTGAAATTTGACATGCTAGGACAACACACATGCATTGACGATATGGGAGGGTTTCCAGAATTAAGCATAACTATGTTAGGGTCCTAACCCGCACATAGGTAGAACAATATATTCAGATGTAATAAAGGTCAATATTAATAAGGCCTTTCAATAAAATAGAATAAGGTGGATGTAAGAATACCTAATAGAAGCTTCCGCTTCTTGAAGGATCTTCCTCTAGATGCTTCTTGTTAGAATAAATAGGATTCGAGGGTATGAGAACCTCGACTTGGATATTATTGTAATATAGCTCTGCTCAATTGGAGGTTGCCCCCTCGAAGAGGCCCGTGAACATTGCTTTCAGATTCAAAGTGATATTTCTGTTATTATTCTCTTATCATTTCAGTGCTATTGTTGTGAATGTTCTAGTTATATTGTTGTTATTTTTCCATTTCTATCATTTTGTTTCTTTTATGCATACATTTTATATCTGGTATATTACAAGTGGTATCAGATCACTTTCCTCGGAAAAAAGTGTTGGTTAATTTTTTTTCCAGGGTAGAGACATATTCCGGCGTCTTTAATCCATAGAGATCTTTCATTATGTGCATAAACCTGTGGTTGAGGGATTCATACACGTAGGAAATACAAGTGGTACTTAAGCACACATTTTTTGGCCACCCTTGTAACCCATGTCGGTACCCCTTCGAGTGGTAGCGCATCATACATCACCTGTGTATGGATCGACCTAGATTACCTGAATCCCTCTTTAGATAAACCGATCGGCCGCCTGACTACTATAATGTCACCGAGAACAACACTCGAGAAGATACTCTCTAGTACCTGGGTAGTCGGGTAGTACGGATAAGGGTACGGTATATCCTCTTTAGTTAGTGCCCTGAGATATTGGGTCGAGTACTACTGTTGGACCCCGCACGTATATCATAGAGCTATATCATAGGGAAAAACCTTGTCTATAGAACCCTTGAATACCTAACCCTTGGGGACAGAAACATAAACAAATTAAAGCAGACAAGATCGATTGCCGCACAACTGTGTTCGGGTTGCCAAGTAAATACACATTTCTTTCTGGTTAAGCATTTAGGCATTTCCTCTCTGTAGTATTCTTCAGACAAGAGTATAACTCAGTCTGGAAAAAATTTCACCATTATTTGAGACCTATTCCATTGGATTCATCTCTTCGCCCTTATCACATTCATCCATATCATTTTTCAGCAAATTTGTTTACCTCGCCTGCTCCTTTTCACTTCCCCCATCCTCATGGCCCATACTCGTAGCCAAGACTTGGAAGATCGCTTGAACACTTTGCAATTTGGTCTCATCGAAACCCAACAAGAAGCGAAACAACTCAGTGCAAATGTTGCAGCCATCAATACAACCATGCAGTCCTAAATGGAGGAAATAAAACAAGACCTCACCACCCAGCTTGAATCAATCTTTTCGGTACTTTGCACCAAACTGCATATCCCTATAGATATCCCTTCCTCTTCCTCACCTCCACATCCTCAAGGTGACCATTCCTCTCATTCCAATAACTTTCAGAACCATCACTTTCAACGTGACCTACGCCTTCCGCAGGTGTATGTGACCAAATTTGATATCTCGGAACCCACTAGTTGGGTAACCCAAATGGAACATTATTTCTCTTTATATGACATTACAGATGACATGGCCAAACTTCGGTATGGTGTTCTCCATCTAGATCAAGAATGGTGGCAATGGAGAAAAACTTCTCGTCAAGGGTATATTTCTTAGACACACTTTGTTGCGGAGCTTTATGGATTCTTTGACACTGACACCAACCATTTGGGCCGTTTGACAAAGTTGAAACAATTAGGAACAGTGGAAGACTTTATAGCTTCCTTTGAGCACCTGGATTTTAGAACAGAGGGCATGTCTGATGCCTTTTTTCTGAGAGTGTTTTATCAGTGGCCTCAAGGATGAGATTCAGGCCCATGTCCTCATGGCTCGGCCTCAGAGTTGGGTGGAGGCTACTAAAAGAGCTAAAGAAGCACAATAGGTGGTATCCTCTCAAAACCGAAAACCCTCCTTTATCCCTCGCCCTAAACTAGTAAATCCCACTACTCCCTCTGCTCCACTAAAGATCCAAAAATTGACCAGGGTTGAAATGGCTGAATGCCAACTCAAAGGCCTTTGTTATAACTGTGATGAAAAATATTTCTCGGGCCACAAGTGTAAAGAACAAAATATTTTTATGGCCATCTCCGAGGATATTTCAGAAGAGGATTTAGAAACTCCCCTTGTGTCTGAGTCACCTGAATCCATTGACATAACCCCTCCCTCAGACCCTCCCGAAGTAGAACCGGTCATTTCCCTCAATACTCTCACTAGCTTCTCTGCTCCCCAAACCCTCAAGCTAATCGGTTACATCAAGCATCGAAAGGTCATTATTCTGGTTGATAGTGGCAGCACCCATAATTTTATTCATCGTCGCATTGCCTAAGAAACTCATTGCTACATCCATGCCATCAATAATTTCCAAATCATGATTGCCAATGGTGGTTCCATGAAATGTGGAGGGCATTGTGGAAATGTGCATATCCAAATTGGTGACTACCACCTGAAATCCCATATGTTTTCTATCGACATGGGAGGTTGTGACATTGTGTTGGGTGTAGATTGGATAAGGAATTTGGGTCCCATTCTCATGGATTTTAAAGACTTAAGCATGCAATTCAACCAGTAGGGCCACCAATATAGGTTCCAAGGCATCACCTCCAGTTCACCTGAGATCATTAGTTCCCATCGCATGGAAAAACTGCTCAAAAGGGGTCATTTTGGTGTTATCGCCCAACTCCATGCCATACAAGAAACAGAGACACCCTCGGTCCCGCAAGACCTCCAAGCCATCCTTTCTAAACATCAATTGGTATTTTCCTCTCCCTAAGGACTCCCTCCTTCCCATGGTTTTCATTATCATTCCATTCCCCTTGTACCTGGAAGCCTTCCTCCCAATATTCGTTCGTATCGTCACCCCTTTTCCCAAAAAACTGAAATTGAGAAAATGGTCCAGGAACTCCTTAATGCAGGCATTATCCGCCCTAGTATGAGCCCCTACTCTTCTCCTACAGTCATGGTCCTAAATAAATAAGGTTCTTGGTGAATGTGTCCTGACTTCCTTGCCCTCAACAAACTTACCATCAAAGACAAATTCCCCATTCCTATCATTGATGACCTCCTGGATGAATTGAGTGGTGCCCAATTCTTCACTAAACTAGATCTTCATTCGGGCTACCACCAAATACATATGAAAGAGGCATACATTCCCAAGACTGGATTTAGAACTCATGAGGGCCACTATGAGTTTTTGTTCATGCCCTTTGGCTTGTGTAATGCCCCCTCCACCTTCCAAAGCCTCATGAATCATGTATTTAGTCCTTTTCTCTGCCATTTAATCTTAGTTTTCTTTGATGATATCCTCATCTATAGAAAAACCTGGACAGACCATTTTTCTCATGTGGATCAAGTTCTCCATCTACTCTCTCAGCACCAACTTTTCCTGAAACAGTCTAAATGTGATTTTGGCACCTCAAAAGTAGAATACTTGGGTCATATGGTTGGCAAGGATGGCATCAAGATGGATCCTAAAAATATTGAAGCTATGCAAGACTGGCCTCACCCAAAGACTCTTAAGAGCTTGCGTGGATTTCTGGGCTTAACAGGGTATTATCGCAAGTTTGTTAAGAATTATGGGAAGATTGCAGCACCTCTCACTGCTCTCCTAAAAAAGAACTCTTTCACTTGGACTCCAGCCACTGCTCAAGCTTTTCACACCTTGAATATGTCCATGTTCACCACTCCAGTCCTCGCCCTTCCCGATTTCACAAAGACCTTTTTGTTGGAATGTGATGCCTCAGGGAAAGGAATTGGTGTTGTCCTTATGCAAGAGGGTCGACCTTTGGCCTTTACCAGTAAGCAACTATCTGAAAGAAATCTGGGCAAATCCATATATGAAAAGGAAATGTTGGCTATTCTACATGTCGTTGATCTGTGATGCCCTTATCTATTGGGAAAACATTTCCAAATTAAGACAGACCATCAAAGCCTCAAGTATTTTCTGGAACAACGCATTTCCTCCCTAGAACAACAAAAATGGGTGACTAAGCTCTTTGGATATGATTATGAGATCATTCACAAGAAAGGAAAAGACAATGTGGTTGTAGATGCACTTTCCCTCAAATGTGAAGATGAAGGATCCCTTTTTTCTCTTTCATTCATTGTCCCATATTGGCTCCAAGCCATTTGCCAAGAATGGCTACAAGATCCCAAAAGTTGCAGCTGATCCAACAATTATAGTCCAATGCTCCAGCTTCCCCAGGGTACTCTTGGTTCCATGATGAACTTTGATACAAAGGCCGTTTGTATTTAAGTAAACAATCAAAGCTTAAATCCATGGTACTTTCTAAGCTTCATGCTACACCCACAACAGGGCACTCCGGGTTCACCAAAACCTATGACAGGGTCAAACGTTCCTTTTTCTGGGATGGTATGAAACAT
>ML825969.1:0-34118 GCA_009831015.1 Picea engelmannii | reverse complement strand
AAATGAGTTCATTTCCCTTGATGTACTCTTATTTATCCACTTCATATTTAGCACAAGGATGGATGGAGTTGGAGCTTCATTCATTATTTTCACATGAGGGAACTGGGCTAGGGAAATCCTTGTTGGGATACCTTTAAGAAACATGTCTTTAAATGAGGGCCTTAGACTAGCTAAAGGAAAAGAGAAAGTGGTGGATTCACCAGGTTCAAGAGAGAGGCCACTAGGTCTTCATTCATCACACGAGGGAGGGGAGGGGTGTTTAATAATGAATCTACTAGGTGATGAGGGTGGATCGAGTAAAATTATAAATTCTCAGAGAGGGTTGAGAAAAATTGAGATCATATCAATGTAAGTAATTCTTGAGAATATCTGATAATGGTATTTATAATAGGCTTCATGGCTTACGATATGACACCCTTTACCCTAGTGTAAGGTAGAATGAAGAGAGGTGAGTTATAAAATATGAAAGTGAGAATGGATTTGGAAAACTTGGTCCCTATGGATGATAAGAGTCGATGCAAGGGACCCTTCATTGCAAGTTACTTTTTGATGGATTGAGGAGTATTCAAGGAGGTGGAGCTAGCCAATGAATTAAAGGAGAAAGATAGCTATTAACAATTAGTAAAGGAGGTAATCATTGAGGATATTACCAAGGTGATTATGAAACTAGGGCCTACACCATAGTTGCATTCCTCATCAAACCCTAATGCATCCATGACACTTCAAGAAGCATTGTAGGGATGTACCTCAATAAATGAAATCAATTTTGTTTTTTTCTATTGGAGGAATAAAAAACTAGTGAGGCATGTACTTGAAATCAAATATTTTAATGAAAACATCCATATTGAGAAGTTTTTATTGTAGAATACCATACTTTTGTTAGGCTCATAATCCTAAAGATCTAGAAGTCTAAATAAATTATTTTTAGGAATTAGTTTATGCTAGCTTATTTTTCAAGAGGACATTTATAAACATGTAAAGGACACCTATAATACTCATGTCATTATATTATTGGTTGTTCTCCTATATTTTAGCTTAGAGTTGGGATAAATAAACGATCCTGATATGTTGAAAATGTATCTATTGTAAAATACTTTACATCTTGGGGAGAATGGAAACCAATTTGAAAGAATCCTTTTGAAAAACAATTCCACTGAATGGATTGGAGTTCCTTCAATGGTTGCACTGGAGTAATGTTGCTAATGTCCTTGGAAAGGAATCATATCATATGTTCATGGCCTTGTTGTTCATAATCCAAAATTTATTTGCAAGTCCCGTGGATCAGTATTTCAATAGCTACTTTTCCACCTTCGTCGTGTATTAATCTCACTAATATGTAGATAAACAACGAGAATAACATAATTTCAAATAGTTAGAAAACTAAAAAAAAATGCATGACATGATTATGCAATGATGATATAATCAATGTGAAAAATAACTTTACGATCACCCTATTTATGTAACATGTTGGAACTCATATGTATAAAAATTGATTTGTGTTACAATATTAAATATTCATTACAATCATAAACCTACTCTAAGAATGTGTGGAGTAGGAAAACTCTAGCATGTTTATATTTATAAATTATTGGTGGGTGCGTAGTAAAACTCATCATTATGCCAAGAAGGAAGTAGTTATAAAACACACGTAGGTTAGGAGGCACATACATATCGAGGGATGATTTGATAAAAAAATATGGTGGAGATTATCTTCTAGAGTTCATATGCCATTGAACAATGGAATGGTTGCATTATAATATACTTTTCACTAATTATAAGCATGCACTTACTTAGATCATTGATAGTCCTTTCCCTAGTTTACATGCCTTGCACTAAGAAGCGTGCTTTGTATATATCATACTTGTTGAGAAGAACATTAATGATGGGAGCTATTTTTTCATGTGCGAATTCAGTTAGTTTTGATAAAAAAACATGTTATTGATGCTTGACACCTTCAAAGTTTACGACATTTGCAAAAAATATGTATAATGTATAAATTATTGAAATATACAAGAAATTACAATGTCACAATTAGTTTGATCATGCCCCAATAGCCTTCCAATATCTAGGTGAGTTCTAAAAGAGAATATTAATCAATAATCCTTCACTAAGGAATTTCATATTCCATCAAAATATAACTTAAATTAATTATTCATATCGAAATTTGATGTCATATTTATGTATTAATTCATCTAGTCCTTCACATTAATTATTCTATAGGTTGTTGTTTGATTGTCAAATTGTTTGTGTGAGTCATGTTTGAGTCTGGAAACCCTCCAATACCATCATTGCATGTGTCTATTCTAACCATGTCAAATTTCAGTCTATACAAGCAAAAACTTAAAAAAATTCAACGTTGGCTCCATTCACATGTCATTCATATGTGTTGGTTTCAAGTACATGTCATTTATATGTGTTGGTTTCATTTATATTTACAATATAGAAACAATGGAAAGGGAGAATAAGGCATGCATATATCATAGATAACATGGATGATACCTTGAATATGAAGCTAGGAATGCAACAAAAATTCCATGAGCACCTCAATATCCAAGCTTGGAATTTAATGGCAACATTGATAACAGTGGCAATGGAGAGAAGAGAAGGGTTGATCTTACATTTGAGCATCCAATGAAAAGTGAATATAATTTGAAATTCAAAGATAAATATAATTTGTTTTCTACACATAATGTTGAGTCCAAAGGCCATGAATAATTTGTTCTTCATGAAGATCGAATTATAGCATGGATGGTGAAAGTTTACCAAAAATAAGAACAACAAAGAACATATAGGAAATGGGTAATTTTTTACCTTCCAAACTCTAATGAAATCTAGCATCCCATCAACCCTCTTCATGCATGGTTCTCATAGCCTTATCAAATTTCATACATGATTCCATTGGAGATTCCATGTAACCTAGTTGACCCACTTGCCAGTTAGGTTAGGTGGGTAGGTTGTCCATTTTTCTTAGTCAATTCCCTACATTTTCCTTTCAATATTTCTAGCATTTAGTTTATTTTTAGGATTATTTCCAACAAGATTATATTATGTTGTCATAAAACACAAAATATAATAAGAAGCAAAGTTTTGAATCCAAAGTACAATTTTTAAGGAATTGGTTTACTCACCCTAGAGTCTAGTTCTTTGAACCTTACAAGGCAGAGCCATCCCACAAAAGGAGCTGTTGTTGTCACCTAAAAAGGATTACTACCCAAAACCATGTCAAATTTCAGTCCATACAAGAAGGAGTGCTCTAATTTTTGGGTTTGATAGAATAACCAAAGAATATTTTATTCTCGAATTGTTTGTTTGAGTCATGTTTGAGTCCGGAAACCATCCCATACCGTCAACATTGGCCCCATTCACAATAATTATTCTATAGGCTTGTTGTTTGATTGTTGAATTGTTTGTGTGAATCATGTTTGAGTTTGGAAACCCTCCCATATTGTCATTGTATGTGTCTAGTATAACCATGTCAAATTTCATTCCATACAAGAACAAATTGAAAAAATTTGCCCCATTCATCTGTCAGTTATAAGCGGGGTCAAGTACATGAGAAGGTGCGCCTTATTTTTGGGGTTTTATAGAATAACCAAAAAAAATTTGATTTTCAAATTGTTTTTCTGAGTCATGTTTGAGTCCAGAAACCCTCCCATACCTTCAATCCATGTGTTTTGTCCTAGCATGTCAAATCTCAGTCCATACAAGCACAAATTGGAAACATTTCAACATTGGTCCCATTCACATTAATTATTCTATAGTCTTGTTGTTTGATTGTCGAATTGTTTGTGTGAGTCATGATTGAGTCTGAAAACCCTCCCATACATTCATTGTATGTGTCTCATCTAACCATGTCAAATTTCAATCCATGCAAGAACAAATTGAAAAAATTTCAGTGTTGGCCCCATTCACATGTCAATTATAAGCGGGGTCAAGTACATGAGCAGGCACACCTTATTTTTGGGTTTGGATAGAATAAATAAATAATATTTGATTGTATGATTGTTTGTTTGAGTCTATAATATACCAGATATAAAATGTATGCAGAACAAAAATAAAATGCTAGAAATGGCAGAATAACAACGATATAACCACAACATTCACCACGATAGCACTGAAATGATAAGAGAATAATAACATAAATAACACTTTGAATTTGAAAGCAATGTTCACGGGCCTCTTTGAGGGGGAAACCTCCAGTTGAGTAGAGCTCTATTACAATAATATCCAAGCTGGGGTTCTCATACCCTCGACTCCTATTTATACTAAAAAGAAGCATCTAGAGGAAGATCCTTCTAGAAGCAAAAGCTATATTGGTCTTCTTACATTCGCCTTATTATATTTTATCGAAAGGCCTTATTAATATTGACCTTTATTACATCCGAATATATTGTTCTACCTATGTGCGGGTTAGGACCCTAACATGTCCACCCCCTTAAAAATAGGCTTGTCCTCAAGGCTTGAGATGAGGAAATTGTTGCAGAATGGTAGCTGGTTCCCAAGTGGCATCTGCTAGAGTTGTATCTTTCCACTAGACTAACACTTCCTTGATGGTTCTCTAACATAGGCGATGCTCACGCTAGTCCAAAACTACTTCTGGTTGTAGCCAAATGGATCCTTCTTCAACTAACTCTGGAAGGTTGGTTTGAATTTGACACTTAGCTCCAACCACCTTCTTTAAGCATGAAACATGAAAAATAGGATGTAGCTTTGAATGGTTGGGAAAATATAATTGATAGGCTACTTGTCCCACACGCTTGAGAATGGTATAAGGACCATAAAATTTGGGCACTAGCTTCTGACAATGCTCGGCCTTGAGGGAAGTTTGCTTGTAAGGTTGCAGTCGAAGAAAAGCCTAATCCCCTTCTGCAAATTGACGTTCAGAGGGACCTTGATCTTCTTTTTGCTTCATGTGATTATGTACCATGACCAAATTCTCTTTGAGTATATGGAGAATAGACTCTCGAGCTGTAAGTGTTAGGTCAACCGCCTAGACCTTCGAGGCACCTGGTAAGTATGAGAGAACTGAAGGTGGCTTCTTTCCATATACTGCTTCAAAAGGAGTCATGCATGTAGTTGTATGGTATGAAGTGTTGTACCACCATTCAGCTAGGTGTAACCATTGAGCCCACTGATTTTTCTTTTTTGAGGAAAAACACCTCAAATATGTTTCCAAGCACTTGTTGACAACTTCCGTTTGGCCATCAGTCTGAGGATGATAAGTTGTGCTGAGATGCAATTCAGTGCCTTGTATCTTGAACATTTCTTGCCAAAGATTGCTTATGAAAGTTGGGTCACGATCAGAAACAATAGAGTGAGGCATGCCATGAAGCTTGAAGACTTGATCCATGAAGATTTGAGCCACTGTGGATGTTGTAAATGGGTGTTGAAGGGCGCATAAATGAGCATACTTGGAAAGGCGATCAACAACCACCATGATGACTGATTTATTTCTCGATTTGGGTAAGCCGGTAATAAAATCCATAGAGATATCCTTCTAAATAGCAGGTGGAATTGGGAGCAGTTGTAGTGTGCCCGGAGATTTGACTGTTTCTCCCTTGTTGCGTTGACATACATCACATTCAGTGACAAAATTATGAATGTCATGTTTCATACCATCCCAGAAAAAGGAACGTTTGACCCTGTCATAGGTTTTGGTGAACCCAGAGTGCCCTGTTGTGGGTGTAGCATGAAGCTTAGAAAGTACCGTGGATTTAAGCTTTGATTGTTTACTTAAATACAAACAGCCTTTGTATCAAAGTTCATCATGGAGCCAAGAGTACCCTGGGGAAGCTGGAGCATTGGACTACAATTGTTGGGTTAGCTGCGAACTTTTGGGAGCTTGTAGCCATTCCTGGCAAATGGCTTGGAGCCAATATGGGACAATGAATGAAAGAGAAAAAAGGGATCCTTCATCTTCACATTTGAGGGAAAGTGCATCTACAACCACATTGTCTTTTCCTTTCTTGTAAATGATCTCATAATCATATCCAAAGAGCTTAGTCACCCATTTTTGTTGTTCTAGGGAGGAAATGCGTTGTTCCAGAAAATACTTGAGGCTTTGATGGTCTGTCTTAATTTGGAAATGTTTTCCAAATAGATAAGGGAATCATAGATCAATGACATGTAGAATAGCTAACATTTCCTTTTCATAGATGGATTTGCCTAGATTTATTTCAGATAGTTGCTTACTGGTAAAGGCCAAAGGTCGACCCTCTTGCATAAGGACAACACCAATGACTTCCCTAAGGCATCACATTCCAACACAAAGGTCTTTGTGAAATCGGGAAGGGCGAGGACTGGAGTGGTGCACATGGCCATATTCAAGGTGTGAAAATCTTGAGCAGCAGCTGGAGTCCAAGTGAAAGAGTTCTTTTTTAGGAGAGCAGTGAGAGGTGCTGCAATCTTCCCATAATTCTTAACAAACTTGCGATAATACCCTGTTAAGCCCAGAAATCCACGCAAGCTCTTAAGAGTCTTTGGGTGAGGCCAATCTTGCATAGCTTCAATATTTTTAGGATCCACCTTGATGCCATCCTTGCCAACAAGATGACCCAAGTATTCTACTTTTGAGGCACCAAATGCACATTTAGACTGTTTTAGGAAAAGTTGGTGCTGAGAGACTAGATGGAGAACTCGATCCACATGAGCAAGATGGTCTGTCCAGGTTTTTCTATAGATGAGGATATCATCAAAGAAAACTAAGATTAAATGGTAGAGAAAAGGACTAAATACATGATTCATGAGTCTTTGGAAGGTGGAGGGGGCATTACACAAGCCAAAGGGCATGACCAAAAAATCATAGTTGCCCTCATGAGTTCTAAATCCAGTCTTGGGAATGTATGCCTCTTTCATATGTATTTGGTGGTAGCCCGAATGAATATCTAGTTTAGTGAAGAATTGGGCACCACTCAATTCATCCAAGAGGTCATCAATGATAGGAATGGGGAATTTGTCTTTGATGGTAAGTTTGTTGAGGGCAAGGAAGTCAGGACACATTCACCAAGAACCTTATTTATTTAGGACCATGACCGTAGGAGAAGAGTAGGGGCTCATACTAGGGCGGATAATGTCTGCATTAAGGAGTTCCTGGACCATTTTCTCAATTTCAGTTTTTTGGGAAAAGGAGTGACGATACGAACGGATATTGGGAGGAAGGATTCCGGGTACAAGGGGAATGGAATGATAATGAAAACCATGGGAAGGAGGGAGTCCTTGGGGAGTGGAAAATACCAATTGATGTTTAGAAAGGATGGCTTGGAGGTCTTGCGGGACCGAGGGTGTCTCTGTTTCTTGTATGGCATGGAGTTGGGCGATACCACCAAAATGACCCTTTTTGAGCAGTTTTTCCATGCGATGGGAACTAATGATCTCAGGTGAACTGGAGGTGATGCCTTGGAACCTATATTGGTGGCCCTACTGGTTGAATTGCATGCTTAAGTCTTTAAAATCCATGAGAATGGGACCCAAATTCCTTATCCAATCTACACCCAACACAATGTCACAACCTCCCATGTCGATAGAAAACATATGGGATTTCAGGTGGTAGTCACCAATTTGGATATGCACATTTCCACAATGCCCTCCACATTTCATGGAACCACCATTGGCAATCATGATTTGGAAATTATTGATGGCATGGATGTAGCAATGAGTTTCTTAGGCAATGCGACGATGAATAAAATTATGGGTGCTGCCACTATCAACCAGAATAATGACCTTTCGATGCTTGATGTAACCGATTAGCTTGAGGGTTTGGGGAGCAGAGAAGCTAGTGAGAGTATTGAGGGAAATGACCGGTTCTACTTCGGGAGGGTCTGAGGGAGGGGTTATGTCAATGGATTCAGGTGACTCAGACACAAGGGGAGTTTCTAAATCCTCTTCTGAAATATCCTCGGAGATGGCCATAAAAATATTTTGTTCTTTACACTTGTGGCCCGAGAAATATTTTTCATCACAGTTATAACAAAGGCCTTTGAGTTGGCATTCAGCCATTTCAACCCTGGTCAATTTTTGGATCTTTAGTGGAGCAGAGGGAGTAGTGGGATTTACTAGTTTAGGGCGAGGGATAAAGGAGGGTTTTCGGTTTTGAGAGGATACCACCTATTGTGCTTCTTTAGCTCTTTTAGTAGCCTCCACCCAACTCTGAGGCCGAGCCATGAGGACATGGGCCTGAATCTCATCCTTGAGGCCACTGATAAAACACTCTCAGAAAAAAGGCATCAGACATGCCCTCTGTTCTAAAATCCAGGTGCTCAAAGGAAGCTATAAAGTCTTCCACTGTTCCTAATTGTTTCAACTTTGTCAAACGGCCCAAATGGTTGGTGTCAGTGTCAAAGAATCCATAAAGCTCCGCAACAAAGTGTGTCTAAGAAATATACCCTTGACGAGAAGTTTTTCTCCATTGCCACCATTCTTGATCTAGATGGAGAACACCATACCGAAG
This sequence comes from Picea engelmannii, assembly GCA_009831015.1. NCBI lineage: Eukaryota > Viridiplantae > Streptophyta > Pinopsida > Pinales > Pinaceae > Picea > Picea engelmannii. The sequence continues at coordinate 25,672 of ML825969.1, read as the reverse complement.
TTTGGCCATGTCATCTGTAATGTCATATAAAGAGAAATAATGTTCCATTTGGGTTACCCAACTAGTGGGTTCCGAGATATCAAATTTGGTCACATACACCTGCGGAAGGCGTAGGTCACGTTGAAAGTGATGGTTCTGAAAGTTATTGGAATGAGAGGAATGGTCACCTTGAGGATGTGGAGGTGAGGAAGAGGAAGGGATATCTATAGGGATATGCAGTTTGGTGCAAAGTACCGAAAAGATTGATTCAAGCTGGGTGGTGAGGTCTTGTTTTATTTCCTCCATTTAGGACTGCATGGTTGTATTGATGGCTGCAACATTTGCACTGAGTTGTTTCGCTTCTTGTTGGGTTTCGATGAGACCAAATTGCAAAGTGTTCAAGCGATCTTCCAAGTCTTGGCTACGAGTATGGGCCATGAGGATGGGGGAAGTGAAAAGGAGCAGGCGAGGTAAACAAATTTGCTGAAAAATGATATGGATGAATGTGATAAGGGCGAAGAGATGAATCCAATGGAATAGGTCTCAAATAATGGTGAAATTTTTTCCAGACTGAGTTATACTCTTGTCTGAAGAATACTACAGAGAGGAAATGCCTAAATGCTTAACCAGAAAGAAATGTGTATTTACTTGGCAACCCGAACACAGTTGTGCGGCAATCGATCTTGTCTGCTTTAATTTGTTTATGTTTCTGTCCCCAAGGGTTAGGTATTCAAGGGTTCTATAGACAAGGTTTTTCCCTATGATATAGCTCTATGATATACGTGCGGGGTCCAACAGTAGTACTCGACCCAATATCTCAGGGCACTAACTAAAGAGGATATACCGTACCCTTATCCGTACTACCCGACTACCCAGGTACTAGAGAGTATCTTCTCGAGTGTTGTTCTCGGTGACATTATAGTAGTCAGGCGGCCGATCGGTTTATCTAAAGAGGGATTCAGGTAATCTAGGTCGATCCATACACAGGTGATGTATGATGCGCTACCACTCGAAGGGGTACCGACATGGGTTACAAGGGTGGCCAAAAAATGTGTGCTTAAGTACCACTTGTATTTCCTACGTGTATGAATCCCTCAACCACAGGTTTATGCACATAATGAAAGATCTCTATGGATTAAAGACGCCGGAATATGTCTCTACCCTGGAAAAAAAATTAACCAACACTTTTTTCCGAGGAAAGTGATCTGATACCACTTGTAATATACCAGATATAAAATGTATGCATAAAAGAAACAAAATGATAGAAATGGAAAAATAACAACAATATAACTAGAACATTCACAACAATAGCACTGAAATGATAAGAGAATAATAACAGAAATATCACTTTGAATCTGAAAGCAATGTTCACGGGCCTCTTCGAGGGGGCAACCTCCAATTGAGCAGAGCTATATTACAATAATATCCAAGTCGAGGTTCTCATACCCTCGAATCCTATTTATTCTAACAAGAAGCATCTAGAGGAAGATCCTTCAAGAAGCGGAAGCTTCTATTAGGTATTCTTACATCCACCTTATTCTATTTTATTGAAAGGCCTTATTAATATTGACCTTTATTACATCTGAATATATTGTTCTACCTATGTGCGGGTTAGGACCCTAACATAGTTATGCTTAATTCTGGAAACCCTCCCATATCGTCAATGCATGTGTGTTGTCCTAGCATGTCAAATTTCAGTCCATAAAAGCACAAATTGAAAACATTTCAACATTGGCCCCATTCACATTAATTATTCTATAGGCTTGTTGTTTGATTTTTGAATTGTTTGTGTGAGTAATTTTTGAGTCCAAAAACCATTCCATACTATCAATGCATGCATCTAGTCTAACCATGTCAAATTTCAGTCTATACAAAAACAAATTGGAAAAATTTCCACATTGGCCCCATTCACATTAATTATTCTATAGGATTGTTTTTTTTATTGTTGAATTGTTTGTGTGAGTCATTTTTTAGTCTGGAAACCCTCATATACCATCATTATATGCATCTAGTCTAACCATGTCAAATTTCATTCCATACAAGCACAAATTGAAAAAAATTCAACGTTGGCCCCATTCACATGTTAGTTATAAGTTGGGTCAAGTACATGACTTATTTTTGGGTTTTGATAGAATAAACAAATAATATTTGATTTTAGAATTGTTTGTTTGAGTGATGTTTGATTCCAGAAACACTCCCATACTGTAAATGCATGTGTGTTGTCCTAACATGTCAAATTTCAATCCATACAAGCACAAATTGAAAAAATTTCAACATTGTCCCCATTCACATTAATTATTCTATAGGATTGTTGATTGATTGTTGAATTGTTTGTGTGAGTTATGTTTGAGTCCAAAAACCCTCCCATACTATCAATGCATGCATCTAGTCTAACCATGTCAAATTTCAGTCCATACAAGCACAAATTGAAGGTTAGTGGTTGTAATCTTTACGTATTTCTAATAATAAGGGCTAGGGGTTGTAATGATTACGTATTTATAACAATAAGGTTTGTAAGGTTAAGGATTCATAGATTTTATAAGAGTTACACATTAAATTTTATAATGTTTAAGGTTTTTAATGGTTAACCATGAAGTGTTATAATGGATATAATATTATGGTTAGGGTTTATATCAGTTATGGACTATAATGGTCAAGTGTCAGGGATTATAGGTATTAGTTCTAGTAGAGGTGAAGTGTTTTAGAGGATATGGGTTGAACTTATTAGGTATTAGGATTTATAGGAATTATAATTATTGATATCATTGGTGTTATGAGAATTAACAATATATATGAATTAAGGGCAATATTTGTTGTATGTAAGACGGATTAAGGACTATAAGGTCAAGGGTTAGGAATTTAGGGGTTATATTTTTTAGAGGCTATGATTTATAGGGATCATATGTTATAGAGGTTATCGTTACTAGGATTAATAGTTTATTAAGTCTCATGTATCATAAGAATGAAGGGTGGTAGATATTATAGTGTGGGAGATATAGGGGTTATAGAGGATATGTATCTAGAGTTATATGACACATTTGTATTAATTTTTTTATGGTTTCATTGTATTAACATTTGTATGTTTTTTTGTAGAATATACGATGCCTATATGTAGAAAAACTGACAGCCAATACTTATTGGTCAAATATATGACGACCATTGGGGCCAATTGGAAAAAAAAAAGGAGAAAATTACAATTTTTAAAGGTAAAATCCAACAACAAGGCCAATTTTCATGACTTCTTTCATGGTTTGGCATTGTTTCTAAGTGTGAAGGTTTTGTGTCTAGGAACCATATTTCCATTTTTTTCAACATGCTCATCACCTCACCTTCACATATAATTTCTCAAATTTGTATATAATAAACCCGAATGAGATTCTCTTGGTTTCGAGAATAATTAATTCTCTACTGAACAGAGGCAACCACGTGAAGGTGGAATCTCTACTTATTCCCCCCTGCACATCAGTCTCAATTCCTCCATACCTAATTTGACGCAATAAAGAACATGTAACACACTACATAGAAAAATGACATAAAACTTAAAAACACGTAATTAACATGTATAAGTAAACAATTAAAAAACAATAAATCATATAAATACTAAATATATAATTAATAGAATAAATCATAGAAAACATATAATCAAATACCTAGTACATTTCAACATTTAAAGATCATTCATTTTCTTCATCATCCAAATCAACATGTGTATCATACTCTAGTTCAAAATCGATAATGTTGAAAGGATCGTTCATATCAACATCATCATCAACGTCATTTTCGCTATCATCATTGATATCATCAATGAGAACATTGTCTGCTACATTTGGATGATCAACTTCTTCAACTTCTTCAACAGACACATTTGTAGCCACCTACTCCTGATCTGCATCATCATCTTCTTCTTTAGTATTATCTTCTTCCTCTACATGATTATACTTTATTGGTATTCCTCTTGGATCATATCTAACATTGTATGACCAACCTACTTTACCCGGTACCTCTGAGTAAAATACTTGCTCACATTGACTTGGAAGAACATAAGGCTCTATACAAGGTTCAAATTCCCTTGTATTAACCATGGTAAATCCATTAACATGCTCAATAAAATTTCTTTCAGGATCACATTCATGCATCTGTAGCTTGTACCATTTGACCTAAAAAAAAATATTTTAAAGGAATTAAAATCACACTGAATTATATCCTCCAAATACCCATAGTACCTACTTTCAATTTCTTCTGGATGTCTGTCACTTCTAGAGGAAACATTAGTGACCTTAAACACTGCATTTATCCCACAATGTGAGGTTTTCATCTTATCATCCAACTTTTTGATATGAAATTTACGACCATTACACCACATAGCCTTGTGGTGTTTCCACTGCAACATGGGCAACAAGTAAAAAATGCATTGTAAATTAATAAATGCCAAATAATATGGACTTAGTAAATAAATATTTCAAAAAATAAACAAACCAAATACATTGATATAATTGGAAATAACTATAAAAATGTGGGTGAATATACTTACCTTTTTATCTTTTAAACCAAAGGATAAATAAAATTCCCTTTGCATAAGATCATGAAATTCATGTTGATAACGATGCATTGTTTTAATCATCTTACTGACCCCTTCCCATGATAACCTACCATAGTATTCTTCACATCATTCTATCCAATCCTCCATCCAATCAAGATTGTTTACAATGTATAAATGTAGATAATCCCACTCTCGACCAACTATATGAAAAAATAACAATTCAATATCATTAATTAGCTATCATTGGCAAAGTTTAATATAGTTGATGGAATAAAAATAAATAAATGAGTATGATAATATAAATTGAAAAATTAAATGTAAAATATATTAAATATACAACATCTAATTACCTTTCACGGTCCTCATTCTACCTTTCCCCAATAGGACCTCCCCTTCAAATTTGTTGATGGATTCGAGATGCCAAATGCAAGGCGTATTCATATTTTTTGCTAATTTAGGAAGATATTGACTAATATACACCATGCATTGATATACCATATATCCCTACACCATATAACCCTCAAGACATGCTCTTTGTCTAACAAAGTCCTTCAATGAGTTCAACTTCCTCTCCACCTTCCACATCGACCTTGTGTATACTGGTCCACATAATTCAATCTCCTCAACTTGATGTATGAGGTAGTGTTCTTGTGCATTGAAAAATGTTGGAGGTAGATACTTCTACATTTCACACATTAGTCAGGGAATTTCTCTCTTCCAATACCTTATATATTCTTTATGGATTTCTTTAGATCAAAGCCACCTACAAATGATGCAAGAAAATAACAGGTTTGAACAATATCAAGGCATATATAAAATTCCAGATAAAACACAATATGTCAATAAGTTATGCCAAAAAGAATAGAATTTCTCTCTTCCAATACCTTATATATTCTTTATGGATTTCTTTATATTAAAGCCACCTACAAATGATGCAAGAAAATAATATATTTGAACAATATCAAGACATATATAAAATTGCAGATAAAACACAATATGTCAATAATTTCTTCTACAAAGCACTGAAGAAACATTTTCCATATAAAATTTCATTACTTACCTCATGTATTTTCCAAGATAAAATATAACGTGTTTTATGTTGTTGTCAAAGATGTCTCATAGAGATAGACATAGAACATACTGTAACAAAAAGAAAATCATTAATATTTATTTCCAAATAAGAGAAAAAAATTACTAAAAAGATGTATACCAATTTGGAAATATACCTAATAATTACCTTAATGAATGTATGCCAGTCATGCGTTTTAACTCCACCAAAATCACCTTTTTCGTTAAGATATTTTGTATGTTCGATGAAAACCCCGTCGGAAACTCAATGTTTCGAATGACCTCTTTTACAACAATGATATGTTGCTCTATCAATAACCATGGAATACTAATATTTTGTTCTCGTCCATCACCATTAGAATTAATAATCACATTTTGCAATGCGTGATTAGTTTCCTGGATGTCACTACAAATCTTTCCAATTCTTTCTTTGCCAGTCCTTCCATCTAAGATTTGCCATAACAATTCTATTATATTCTTCCCAATATGCATTGTATCCAACAAATGAACTATTTGTAGGTGCTCGTAGTAGGGAAACCTACTGAAATGTATGGGGTAACTTTTTATTCCTCGTGGAATCCCATTCATGCCTTAATGACATTCATGAAACATAAGTGAAATCACATTAACACTAATTAATCAATATAGCTACGTATCACGTTGAACAAAATTCACTAAAAAAAATCATAAGATTTATATATATGATACATAAATAATTTTCATACCTTGATGATTTTTAATATATCCCAACTTCCATAGGTGAGGTGTCATTCTTTGTGGTTTTCTTCCATTCTCTTCTTTACCATTGAATTTTTCTTTCTCGGTAGTTCAATAACTATGTTTCTTAGGAAGAAAGATCATATACTCATAAAACACCTCCTTTCCTAAACTTCTTGAACAGAGAGATTTTATCCTAGGACCACAATCTGGACATGCAAATTTAGCCTTTGTTTGAAGACCTACAAGATATATGAATTAATGTAGAAAATTAGGATTACAATTTTAAAAAAATGCATGATATTTAAATATATATATATAATATTAAACAGCAACGGAAAGTTACATACCACAAAAAAGTTTTAACCCAGGAGCATCATGAATTGTCCATGCAATTATTCCATGGAATCGACATCATTTTTTCCCTATTGGTCTAGAGATGTCATACATAGTGATGCCAACCCATCATTTTAGAAGCTCATCGATAAGAGGCTCAATATATACATTCATATATTTAACTTGGTACTTACCTAATTGGTTCAACATACATTAATTGTATTTAGTTATATTCTCTTATATATAAAATATATAATTATCATGCACAAAACAAAGAAATGAAATATTATGTCATACTTTCAAGTAAATAAAGACAAACTAATTAAATACATGGAACAATCATTGCCAACATTGTGTGCCCTCTCTTTATCGACATCCAAGGAGGAAGGTTATTGTTTATAACAAAAATGGGCCACAATGAGTAAGTAGAACGAGGTTCTCCAAATGGATTGACACCATCAACTACCAATGAAAGTCTAACATTATGAGGTTCTTCTTTAAAAATTGGCCATCTTGCTTCCATGTTCTTCAATGTAGAACCATTTTCATGCATTCAAAGAACATTGGCTTCACTTCTATTCTTTGCATGGAAATCCATAAACTGTGCCATACTTTGGCACCCGAACAACCGTTGGAAACATGGAATTATGGGAATATAACGAAGAACTTTGCGAGGCACCTTTTTTGTTGCTTGATCGATTCGATATCTACTTATTTGACATTGTGGACATTCATTTTTTGATGCATATTGTCCATAGTATATGATATTATCATTAGTACATGCATCTATATCTTGATACTCCATTCCAATTTCTTTCATAATCACATATATTTCTCAATATGTGTTTGGTAATATATTTGACGATGGTAATATAAATTCACCTAACAATCTACACCATTCAAAAAAATAAGTCAATGTAAAAAATATTAATCATAAATATCACATCCCTACTTTATGAATCAATTAACAATAATAATATACGAAAATAGTCAACCTTTATGTACATGTCAACATGACATAAATAATACATTACATACCTTAGGATCTGTGTGAGATAGGTGTTTGATAAACCATTCAAAACCTTCAATTTCGCCACCAACAATATAAAAAATATAATATTTTTTGTTGAGACTTCATAAATAGGTTGTCGTGACTTCTCGAGTAGAGGATCAACATCATGAATATCATCCTGGTTTTCCTCATCCATTGGAGAAAATGTGTCTTGGATCAATACATGTATCTCATCTTCCTGATTTGTATCAATAACGTTATCTCCATCCATATCATCATTAATAACTCAATCTTCAATATTTTGATCTCCATGTTACTCACCTTGTAAAGTAGTATTTATGCTACTACTTGGCAAATAGCTCTCTGGTGGTTGACATTTTGGGGGCATTGTCTTTATATTTACAAACAATGTATTACAATTAGTGTGTATAGAAAATATATTAAAACGATAAAACATTTGACAAATACATGACATGATCACTATTATAAATAATGAATTATATATTGAATAACATCTTACCAAGGGATGATATTCATAACCCCCTTCAACGTGCTCCTTCTCCCTACAATGTTTTTCAGTTGTTGTTATTAAAATTCTTCTTGTTTGCAATCCCCTGCAATCATTGCAAGGGAAATAACATTTCCCATCACCCTTTGCCTCCAATGCCATTATAAACTGAGCAAGCCTCCTTGCATTTTCATTCATAGTATATTTGTTTGACACAATAATTGCTTATAAGAACCAGTTAAATATTTAAAAAATTAAATTTTGTTAAAACATTGAAAAAAAATAAAATTAAAATTTCATATACTTTGAGGTCCAATCACAAGAAATATATGTTGCAATGCTAAATTTTCAAAAAAATATTAAAAAAAATTAATTTTGTTCAAACATTGAAAAAAAAATTAATTTAAAAATTCATATACTTCGACATTCAATCAAACGAAATATATGTAGCAATGCTAAATTTCGAAAAAAATATTAAAAAAAAAATCGGTTAAAACGTTCATGTTAAAAAAATTTGAAATTAAAATTTATTAACATAGCTTTATATTAAAAGAGACAAAAAATTAAAAATACTAACCTTGCAAGTCTAAAATCTGATCTATGTAGATAGAGAATTGGATGTGTTAAACCAGTACGTGACAGAAAAAAACACAACTCAAACAATCACCAGAAACATTGTCGCAACTATAGGAAATTTTTCAAAATTTGTCTTAAAGACATGTATTTATAGATCAATGCTCGTCAATGTAGCAACAAAAAATAAACGAGATGACCACAAAAAAAGTCAATACCCGTTGCATAGCACGTGCGGTTCACACGTGTGGCACAAGTGTCGCTATAGTAATGAAGATTCATGGATATAGAGATAGTTTTCTGAATCCATTGCTATATTGACGAACGTCGGGGCCAAACAAAAAAAAATGAAAAGAAAGCCAAACTTTTAATGCATTTTTCCATGAATTATAGAAACGTGGAAATATTTCGTCGCATTTTGAGACCATATGTACTAGTGTTTCAAGGACAAGGAAAACGACCATCAACAAGCAATTATTTTGATATTATAAACCAGTTGTCGGACTCCCAGGAAGTGGAAAACCCTCATCAATTGTGAGGAAATGACAGTTGGAAAGGAAATTCCAAACAAGTTTCAAAGCCTGTGATGAAGGAAGTGATGCAACATGAATCTCCTTCCCACCCGAGCACAGAAACTCAAATGGATGACGATGGAAATCTAGAAATGATGGTAGATGAAACTGACGTGGAGGAAATTGACCTAGAGCGCCTTGAGGTGGCCTTCAAGAAAAAGTAACTGTAGTCCTTGCCTCCAGATAAACTATTCAAAGTGCACAAAGTATACATGTACTCAATAGTGGGAGCCACATATCGATCAGGAAGATGATTAGGAATCAGTCCTAACCAAGCCAAAGAGAAAAATAAAATCCCAGAGGAAGGAAAAATACAAGGAAGGAAATCAACTCAACAACTTATTCAAGAGGTTGGAAGCTTCATGATTAACTCAAGTCAAATCCAAAAACATTATGCAAGTTTTCTGCCCACCCCCCCCCTAGACCTTCCTCATGAAGATACTCTCATGGAACATAAGAGGAATTAATGGAAGAACCAAACAAATATTTCTTCGAAGCTACATAATGGATAAAAACCTAGATATCTTGTTTCTTTAGGAAACAAAATGTGCAGACATGATAGTTGAGGGAATGTTTGAAAGTGTTGGAATCAATGCCATTTTTCCTACAATGTTTCCAATTGAGTATCAGGGGGTATTTCAGTCCTATGGAACCCAACCACAGTTACTTTGGATTGTTTCTCCTCCACATCATAGACACTCACAACAAGATACCAGGCAGTCGGCTCCATTCAGGAGGGTATTCTCACAAATTCTTATGGCCCCCAAAAGCCTCAATATAAGGAAAATTTCTTGCATGCCTTAAAATCCATAGGTACTCTATTCAGCCAGAAGTGATGGATCATTGGGAGGGACTTTAACATGATCCTCTCTCTATAGGAAAAACAAGGAGGAATTAGAATATTGGACAAACAAAGTGAGGATTTTCAAACCCTAATAAATGATCTACGTCTAGTATATATTGAAGAAAAAAATGGCACATTCACCAATTAGCGAGTAGGCTAGATTGCTTTCTCCTTTCTAAATCAATTATGGTGGATGACCCTCTGATAGATGTGAGAATGTTTCCCAAAGCTAGCTCTGACCATTGGTCCATCTAGCTTTGGCTTGACACAACAATTACACCCAAGCTTAATCCCTTCTGATTCGAACAATTTTGGCTTAGACACCCAGAATTTCAAACCAATGCTCCCTCATGGTGGTAAAATGCTATAGTACCAAAATAACTGCTCATGTATTGATTTCATCAAAAACTAGATAACTTTAAACAACGCTTAAGGAAATGGAATAAAGCAGTGTTTGGCAACATATTCCAAGCCCAAAGGTCTTTGAAAAACCAGATGGAGAAGATTCAAAAGAAAATCATTTCACAGGGACCCTCAGAATCCTTGTTGGAGGAGGAAGCAATAATTAAAACATAGTTGGATGAGAGATACAAACAAGATGAAATCTTATGGAGGCATAAATATATAGTACAATGGCTCAAGGAAGGGGAATGAAACACTAAATTTTTTCATCGCTCCATGATCCAATGAAGACACATAAATTGTATCACCAGGATGGAAAACGATCAAGGTGAGCAAATTATGGATCATAAGGGGATAGAGAGAGAGATCAATAATTACTACAAAACTCTGCTAACTGATCCAATCCCGGATCGGTCTCAAGCCATCAATAAAATCACCCAACACATACTAATGCTTATATCTCTAGATAATAATGAAGCACTCCTAAGACCCATCACCATAGAGGAAGTGGATAAAGGTATGAAATATATTTTAGTGGGGAAAAACCCTAGACTGGATGGTTTTACCACATATTTTTTCCATCATTGTTGGCCAATGGTGAGAGAAGAATTATGGAATCTAGTAGAGAAATCACGCACTTCCAACAAGGTGTTATCATCTTTTAATACAACCTTTATCACTCTCAATCCAAAAGATGAAATGTCTCTCACCCAATTCAATTCCATCCCATTTCCCTTTGTAATGTTATCTACAAAAGCATTACAAAGGTAATTACGATCCGACTCAAGAAGATTCTACCTTTCGTTATTTCCAAGGAACAATCCGACTATGTAGAGGGGCGATAAATTATTGACAACGTTATACTATGTCATGAGGTAATTCACTCTCTCAATTCCACCTTGACTCCGGGTATGCTCCTTAAACTAGATAACTCCATATAATTTTATAGATTTATCTTGAAATACATCGAATACATTCTCTTATATTTTGGCTTCATATCTGATTGGGTCAATTGGATTCTCATTCTTACTTTCTCTGCATTTTTTACTATACTTGTCAATGAAGCCCCCTCCAAACCATTTAAATATTCATGGGGGATAAGGCAAGGGGATCCCCTCTCCCCCTTCCTCTTCATCATCATGGCAAAAGGCCTCAATTGATATATTAAGGATTCCATAAGCAATGTCTCTCTCAAGGTCCTCTGGCATGAACATGAATTTCTCCAAATCCCAGCTTTACTTATTTAATACTCCTTTAGTTGTCCAAAATCATATCTCTCATCTCCTACACATTCCACAAGGCTCCCTTCCATCCAATTATCTTAGTATTCCCCTTACTGACTTGACATATTGTAATATCTTCTGGGCTCCTCTTCTATGGTATCTCAAAAAACATTTGAAATCTTGGACCATTTTCTCTCTCAACTTAGCTGGTTTACTTGTTCTACTTAAATCCGTCCTTCAATCCATTCCAACCTATGTTTTTTTGGTTCCAACAGCTCCCAAAAATGTTCTAAATGCCATTTGCAACCTTCAGAGAAAATTCTTGTGGCAAGGTCACAAAACTAATAGAAAATGGGATTTGGTCAGTTGGGATAAGATCTTCAAACCAAAACTAAATGGTGGACTGGGCCTCCGTGATCTCGTCTTGTTAAATGAAACATTGGGAGACAAAATTTAGCAGAGATGCCTAAAATATTCAAAGGAATTATGGAAGAGACTCTAGTAGAAGAAATATACTCCATGGATAGAAGAAACTCATCTTATTCTTATAACATCTCATAATGTTGGCTCCAAAATTTGGAACGCAACATGGCACAATAGCCCAATTGTTCGCAATCATGATTTATGGGAGATAAGGGGGGGGCACAATTCCCTGTTTTGGTGTGATTCATGGAAAAACAACCCTTCACTACAATCTATGGAACACTTAAGCCATCTTCAACATAAAATTCCACATAATTAGGACATAAAGATTGTATATCTATGGAAAGAAGATCCTCAGACTCTCAATGGAACGAATGGAAAACTACTCACACATACCTACAAATACAAAAGGAATGTAATATAAACCTTTGGCAACTGGAGGCCACCCAAAGAAGAATTTGCCAGAGGGATACAAAAGACATCTTTCACTGAAGGCATTCCCCCAAGAGAACATTTTCCATCAAAGAGGCATATAGATTAAAATCCCAATTTCATCTCCAGCCAAAAGAAGAAATATGGCATACAATCTGGAAATCTAATCTATGGAAAAAAGTGTCTCTCTACCTTTGGCTTCTTATGTAGAACCGAATATTAGCATGGGACAATTTGATGAAAATAGGGTTCATTGGGCCCTCGGTTTTCCATCTTTTCAGAGCTCAAGAAGAATCAATGGAACACCTACTAAATCAATTCCCCTTTAACCTCAGCCTATGGAATGAACTTTCAAGTAATATGAGAACCACATATAGGGCAGAACATAGCATCACTCTCACCATGAAAAAATGGAAATAATTAGCTTTCTCCAACCCCATCCTCAACCGAATATGGAATCTATTGTTGGGTTTTGTGGTCTGGAAAATTTGGAAGGAAAGGAATTAGAGAATGTTTCAAAACAAGTCCATCAATCACACCTTTTTCTAGTCACAAATATTTGGATTCATTTAGGAAATCATAATATTTTAGCAATAGAATAGTGAATAGTTCAAGGCTATCCCTAGTGAGAGACATACTATTCAAATTGTGGATCAATATGGATATGAACCAACAAAAATTAAATCATAAGAAAATACTATCTCATCACCAAATCTCATTGGTCTGGCACGCTCCCCCCCCCCTAGTTTCCACAAATTAAATTTTTATGGTGCTTGAAAGGGAAACTCGGGATAAGCAGGATATGGTGTAGTACTCAGAGAGAACAATGGTTGAATCAATCACATTTAGGATGGGAATTTAGGCATTGATTCCAACAATTAAGTAGAGTTTTGGGGCCTGATACGTGGGACACAATTGGCCTCTCATGTGGGGATTAGCCAATTGATAATTTAAGGTGATTCCCATATTATCGTATCCATGGCCACACAAATTTTCCATGGATCATATGTAGTGAAATTCTCACCTATATGGCACCTCTTTTACCCTCTAACTCTCCTAAACATTATGTTTCACTATGGATTTAGCCTTATTCCCTCCCATGTTACCAAATAATCCAATAGGATTGCAGATAAGCTGGAAAACAAAGGTGTCTCCTTATCAGGTGAAGACCTATGTTTCATAGAAGACCATAGTTCCACACCTGCTATACTTAGGCAATGCCAAGAATTAGCCATCTTGGATTTCACTACCCCGAATGGGGTGACAAGTGTCCAACCATGCAATTTAAGTTAAGGTCCTTGACCGTCGCCTCCTCATTTATTAGTGCACTCTCAAGAGGGATTTATGCCATGAAATATTGGTTTGTAGATGTTCACACATGCATAAAGTTAATGCTCTGGATCCCTTGAATGGAAATGGGGGGCAACTCACGTGACACATGAGGAGAGGCTATCAACTCAGCATCAATGGCAGGCTATGGGAATCGTAATGGTATTATTTTTCAAATTCGCATTGATTTTTCTATCATGGTTTTCATTTTAGATCTGCTCCCTGACTCCACCTTGGTGTTGTTAAGATCTGCACAATCCCTCATCGTTCTCTCTGGCCTCCTTCTCTGCACCATGTCGAATGAACGTGGTAGGTCTCACATAGGCCCTTCTTACTACAAATTTTTATCCAGTCAAGGGTGTCCTTCCCATCCTTCTCCTTTATCCCACTCCTCATCTAATTCTTCATCCCCTCCCCTAATGGAAGATCCCACATCCATCTCACTAGCCCCGGTAGGAAATTGAGGGCCTATCAAAATTGAGGAGGAGACTCATATGGTTCTGCCTCTAGATCCCTGGCTCTTGGTTTCCATCCCTCCCTCACCCGACCCTCTAGCCTCGACCAATATAGATAGGGACATTGATCCTCGCATAAAAATTCAGGACAAGCATTGGGATCTAGTTGTTATTGAAGAAGATCCTACACATGATTCTCCTCAAAATCCTGAAGTTTCTCTGGATCTCCAACTTCTAGGCGAGGACCCTCCTCTGTCTGGCCTATTAGTGTACCAACTCTAGTTGGTGTTCGACCTGAGAAGGGATGTGGTCGAACTACTCTTTGGTTTGGAATTTCTCAACCGATGTCTAGATGTTTTCATGGATTCTCTATCTGTCTCTTCCAACAACCAGCGCTTCCCAACTTATCATTATCCTTATCCACTAATTGATCCATGGCACACTCCTCCTAGAAACGATGGAACATTGCACACACTGGAAATGTGATTGCTCTTTTATGCATATTATCAGTTTCAAGTTCTTTTTAGACAGGATAGGTAGAAGACAATTTGGCTGGCCTGGTTTCCACACATGGAAGGCCACATGTCAGGGCCTGGACATATGTATGATTTTGATATTATAGGGTAATACAAATCTTTTATTTACAAACAAAAAAATAGTATTTTTAATATTTTTTTTTATGTTTCATTTTCATGCTTATATTTTTAAAATAAAAAAAATGTCTATTTTAGCTTCTTTTTTTTATTTGATTTTTGTTTTTTTAAGTTTCTTTTAAAAACATTTATAATTTTTTTTTACGTTTTTATGTTTTTTTTTTCAATTTTTGTGTCTTAAATTGAGATTTTTAAGGTTTTTGTTTTTAAATCCGAAAAAAAAATAGTCCTTTTTAATTCATTTTTGAATTTTTTGATTAAAAAAATGTTTATTTGCTTGTTTTTTCAGTACATTTTTTTTCTTTATTTCTAATAGAAATTTAAATTTTTTACCAAAAACAAAAAGAATTCGTTTAGGGGTGTTTTTTTTCCAATTTAATTAAGAATTTGTTTAGGGCGTATTTTTTTTCAATGTAATTATTTTCTTAAGGTAAATTATTAAAAAAAGTAAAATTAATTGGTAAATATATTATCAATTGATAACACATTTAGATTTAGGAGTCGTTTTTCATTGTTTTATTTGCGGTGGTGTCAGTGATCAAGGTCACAGTTTTAAGTAGGTCATAGTTTTAACTTCCCAAAAAAACAATGTTGCTACTGATACCATCACTTTTCAATTCAAGGGTTAATTTCAGGGTTATATTTGCAATGTCAAGATGTGATTTCAAACAAGATGCAACAAGTTGCAATTTTAACTACCTACCAAAAAATGGTTCTACATGTAGCACCACTTTTTTATTTAGGGGTTGATTTTGATGGTTTTTACCCAAAAATATTGTGTGATTTCAAACAGGTTGCAACAAGTTGATATTTTAACCACCTCCCAAAAACGTGGTCCTACCGACAACACCACTTTTTAATTTGGTGGTTTATTTTAGTGTTTTTTACCCAAAAATATTGTGTGATTTCAAACAAGTTTCAATTTTAACCACCTCCCAAAAAACTAGTGTTGTTGGTTACATAACTTTTTAATTTAGGGGTTGATTCTGGTGTTTTTTAGCCAAAAATATGATATTTTTTGGCTATAGCTCTCACTTTGAGGTCACAATTATCGTTAAGTTGGTAATTGTTATAGCAAGATTTTCCTCACCCCATGAAATCTTGCACATAAGGCCTTTTTCCATTTCCCAATGCAGACTTGAAGTCCCTTTTTGCAAATCCCAGAGCTAAAAACATGATTTTTCCACATATACGCGCCCTACCTATATTACAACATGTGTATACGCAGGTTGCACCATTGCAGCCTACGTAGATCGGGATTTGTGCCCAAAAATAAAATATGGTGTTGGGTTTCCATGTCATGACTTGAGATCAATGATCCTTGGCCTTCCATATACTAGAAAAGTTTTGAATTGACCCTTCGGTTCCATTTTAAGGCTATAAATGGTCCAATTCCGAGCTATGGAAAGGAGGAGAAAGAATTCAACTTTGAGAGCAAAGTTACTCTGGAGAAATTAGTCACCTCTTATTGATTCTGCATCCCTTTGTCCTTTAATTTTGAACACAATGTTCAGACCCCAATCTCTTCCCTTATTGATTGAGAACTTCATTGTCTCTCTTATATGATCTTGCCTTTAGTGGAGGATTGAAGTGGTGGAGGCCCAACTAGAAGGAACTTAGTTTCTCGGTTCTGAACCATGCCGACATGGAAGTCTGTAGCTTTTTCACTTCTGTTGATCATATATTAATAGAAATACTCTTTTCCCGTCCAATTGATATCTTGCAAATATTTGAATTATGATTCCATGGGTGTATTTGTTATGTATATTAATGGATTATTCTATTGAATGTGCTAATATCATATATTATCACCATATGATTGCTTTGCTTGGTTTTTGAGGACTAGTTGCAGGTATATTGCTTTGGGTCAAGTGCTCAACGGTGGACTTCATCGAACGTCTGGACGAGGTAGGATTTTTATCTTGTCCTGCTAGCATATTTTTTTATATAGAATACCTGAGAATAGAGTTGATTTCTGTAGTCATTTCCATCTATTGTGTTTTTCCCTGGCCATAAAGAGATTTTCCTCATAACAGAATTGGCGACCATACTGAGAATTGAATCTTCTTTCTTAGGGTTTGGAGTGTTTTTCTCCTTAGATTTCTCTCGTTCATATTGTGTTTCTTATCATATCATTTCTTGACATCCTCTGTTCACTCTGGGTCTGAGTCTTTCAGGCTTCTCCTTTGCCTAGCTCTATTTTTGAAACATATACACGGGTTTTTTCTTGATAGTTGCGTATATACACGTGATGTCCTTCTGCAACCTACATACATACACATTGTTTCCTTTAACAATCACGTACATCAACCTCTTTTTCTTTTTTACTGGGTATGGTGGTCGTTGGGTAGGTTTTGATGATTGTTGAGTCTTCTTGGGTCTCTATAGTGACTGTTAAGTGTCTGTGGGATGACAGGAAACCTGTCTTTGGTTGAATTTTTGGGCGAAGTCTTTCTCATAATCTTCTCATTTTGTTTGTCCTTTTACATTGGGCTGGGTATTTTTGTCCTTGGTATCCTACTTGATTTGTCTATTTCTATACATAGTATAGTATTTATATATCAAGTTGTTGTTCAGTCCATGTATTTTCATTTTTTTTATATTGAAAATACAAAAATATTAGGCATTTTTCATTGATTGGCATTTTGATCTTTTCAGTCTTTGTCATTTAGCTTTGTGCATGTAAATAAATATTGCATTTTTATTTCAGAATTGCAGAGTTCAAATTGAAAATTGCATTGTTTTAAGAAGCATGTCATTCATTGAAAATTAAAGTTAGGACGTTTCATTGTATTCATATTTACTTTACTTGTTGAGTCATAACATCATGAGTTTCACTACCATACCTTTTTGAGTAAGAACGACCATTAAAATTAATTCTATAATTTAAAATTGATTAGTCACGATTTTATTTTCTAGGCTACACAAACTAGCTTAGGTTTAGTGCCTTGGAATAGGATTTTGTGAGTAAACTTCTCCAAGGCTATTAAATCAACATATGTGTCTGACTAAGGAAGTGGATAAATACATTGTATAATCGGTAATATCAAGAGGCTCCGCTTACATCGGAGTTAATCACGAGGTTGTGTGAGGTTGGTTGAAGGGATATCCCCCCGATACCTTCTTAGTGTCAGAGATATTTATGGGGATCTATTCGTATCTGGGGATCTTGTTAGTACCCTTACCTCCGTGAGAGGCAGTGCTTTCAAGGTTTTGGGATTTGCTACCTTACCCATACGATGGACCTGACTTACGAATGCTCGTTTGTGCATCGGTTATACATTGGTTGCTTAGTTGCTTGACTTATATGCCACATAGGTTACTTGCAGGGGTTATTCTGCAGGTACCCTGGGTCTGATAAGGGTTGGACAACACACAACCTTTATGGATGATTACCTCTCTGAGGGGATCTGACCGGCTAGTTATTAATCCCACGAGGTCCCTTATAACTAATTATGTTACCTCCGATATTTAGCAGGGAGTCTCAGGCCCCTCTTGGGAGAGACATACCTTCTTTAGGGAGGGAGGCCTCTTTCATCCACTTTACCCCATTTGTGTGCATATTGGTTGTTTGATTATTTTTGGTGTGCTCTCTGATTACTGTTTGGAATTAGGATTTATTTTTTGTATCTTGAGTCTTAAGTCATTGTGTTGTCAGACCAGCGTCCCCGCCAGTCCCATCACTTGTTACAATTACCATCGGAATTCGAGTCTTTGCCTTCTAAAAGGCATAGATTTATTAGACGTGGTACACACACCTCCTCTTTTTAGACTTTTGATTCTACAAGGATGAGTATTGAACTGAGTCATCAGAGTACTGGGATCCCTTCGACTTTCACACCTACTATAGTTAATGGCACCCCTTGGACTCCTTCAATTTGTAATGTCGGAGGCACCTATCATTACTACTACCTGTCCTATAGTGAATGCTCAATATCTTGCCTCGAACCCATTTGGGTCTCTTGGTCACTCATCGAGCTATAATGTTAAGTCCATCCCTATGGCCTCTAGTCCTTTTTCTATGGTATGCCTAATTTTACTTCACAATTTTCAAACTCCATCCTAGTTGTTGGCCCTAATGCTAGCATTGGACTTTGGGTCACAACTCCTCATTATACTCCATTTTCATTTGGTGGTTCTCAAATCTCTCAGATGGCTCCTAATATGGGAGGCATTCCCTCTTTTAACCTCGGGTCTGATCCTCTTGCTTCTAGGTGGAGCAACCAACCTGGTGGACAATCTTTTTCTCAAGTTCCATCCTATACTCGCACCTCCTCAGTGTTTATTCTGAGAAACATGTTTGGAATAATGAATCCACCTCTATCCTCTGGATTCACACCCGAAGGAGGTCATTTCACACCTTGGGAAACCCCCAAGCTGGAGCCACTCTAGTTGGGGGAAACTTTTTTAACACCCATCAGAATATTCCTACTTGAATGATGCCCAACAAACCTCTTATGAATCATCCTGGAGGAGGGTCTTACAATCCTAGATAGGGCCATGGTGCTTACCAGAATTCTCGATGGGTTACAGATCCTCAAACACAATATTTATAGGGAACTTGGGGCCAAATGTTGCAACCCCGTCTCCCTTTTCTGGCCATTCTTAACCTACCAGACTTGTCTAAGTTGATGAACAAACTTGTATGTCATGATCCTACATGCCCCCCTGTCCCCACCAAGATTCCTTCAGACATTCCAAAATTTGAAGGTAAGAATGGCGAGGATCCTGGTGATCACGTTACCACCTTTCACCTATGATGCTCTTCGAATTCCCTTAATGATGATTCCATTCGGTTAAGATTATTTCAACGCACCCTCATTAGGATCGCTGCGAAATGGTATATCAAGCTAACTAGGGGAGCATATGGGACCTTTAGCCAGATGGTTTTAGTCTTCCTTAACCACTTCCAATTGTTGGTTCATTATGATGTTGGCCTATAAATTCTGTTGAATTTACGCTAGGGCATAGCTACTCATATGTCGGATCATATCTAGGATTGGAATAGATAGAAGAGGTTGATTAAGACCTCCATACCCCTGAACTTTCTTTTAGAATGGTTCCTTAAGTCTTGGAAGCCTCTTATCTCGGAGGATGTTGCTACATTTGGGGTTACAACTGAGGAAGAAGCAATCTTCAAAGCCCAACAGTTAGATCGTATATACGCTCATTCTAGGATGTTATACCACATTATTCCAGACGCACCGAGGTCAACCTACGACCCTAGACAAAAGCCAGGACCTCATGTCGATGGCATTATAGGCTCTACCAATATGAAATCCACAAACTCGGTGACAAACCATTTGAAAGAGTTGTCTCTAAACTAGTGTGCAGGAGGGCCAACTTTGTCTTTGTCTTCCAATCCCACCCAATCGGAGGATGTACATTCCATGCAATCGTCGACCGACCCAAATAGTAACCAACAACCAGTTGGGAATAAGAAGAAAGGACATAATAATAATCGTAAGGGTGGGAAAAATAACAATAAACCCAAGGACAATGTTAATAATGAGAAGATGAATAGTAATGATGGAGAGGGAAAGAAAGAAAGGCATAAGGTGAAATTCCCTTGTAAGATTTGTATGAACGATCAACTTACTCATTTATGCCCCAAACTTGCAGATGATGTGAGGCTCTTATCTCTACCACCTTCCGTGTTGACGAATCCTTTCCCAAATAACCAACACATGGGCTCAAGCTTCTCAAATGCCAGAAATGCGGTTGGTGGGATTCAAAACCCGTCATCACAAGATGATGATCGTTTCTGTATCAATATGGTCAATTCTCAGGTTAATGTAGCCACTTGATCTCGTGATTATAGTTCTTCATAGGCTATACCTAGTCTAGAATATCCTCCTCCTCCGGAGACAACGTTATAGATCGAAAATCCAAAGACATCTCTTCGTATTCAGAAAGGAGTACTCAAGAGCTCTACCCATAATCCAAATGCTAGAGCCTCCCATAATTACTCCATTATTGAGGAACTGGGTCAAACCCCTTGTGCGATGTCGGCTCTGGAGGTACTCCAGATGTGTCCTTCACAGAGGAATGCCTTTCTATCTGCGTTATGAGCTCTAGACCCTAGTGACTCGAAAGTTATCAATTTTGATGTCACGGATGTGAATCCCCACCTTCCTTACCATGTGGAATTGCAAATCCAGATGGGGTACTCAAAGTATACCATCAAACGTGTGGTTTTTTATGAAGGCACTGCTACATGTGTGATTTCCCTGATCTGTTGGAAAGTTCTCAGCTCTCTGACTCTTTCTCAATTGTCGACCATGTTGAATTTTTTTGACAATAGTTCCTTCTGTCCTCATGGTATTCTTCCTACTTTTCTGGTCTATTTAGGTGGGAAGATTTTAGAGGTGGATGTTGAGGTAGTTGACGCGCTTCTTGATTATAACTTGTTACTAGGACACAATTGGACCTATGCTATGACTGTCATCATATCGTTTGTCTTCCACACTCTATTTTTCCCACTCGATGGTAAGATCATGACGATCCACTGGTTATGGTTTGTGTATGCTAGACCCAATGCATTTTTTGGACCGTCGATCCTCGTGGTTGAAAATTCTCAATCGACAACTAAGAATATCAGTGTTGGTATGTATTCATCCCTTATGGGTACCTTCGACTTCATGGCACCGATACACCATGTTTACACCATGTCTAGTAGGCCTGTGTCGACAGAGAGGTCCCTTCCTTTACGCACTTCATATTTTAACGATCCTTGGACCCTACCTTCCTCAAATTCGTCTTGTGAAGTTCAATCACATGCTGGAATGGCCATGCCACTATCGGCAGCGAAGATTGCATATCAATTTTTTCTTGAATCTTTCACCGATCCCAATCCTATTACCTCACTGACGGGTGAGGAGGATCATGTTCTTAGGCCCATGTGGGCCACTTCGTTGTCTTGTTCACATGAATTCCTTGATGAGAATTTTCCCTTGGACGAAGCCATCATCAAAGCCATGAATGGTTCTGACAAACCTTGCGATGATATACATCATCACCCTTATTTTCTCCCAGAGCTTGCTAGAATCGAACAAGAAGACTTTCGATCTACTTTGAGCGAGATAGTCGGTCACACCATAGTTCCACTTGATACGCATGACATTTTTGTTGAAGGAAATATGGTGGGTATCTCTCCTACCATCACAATCTATATCTATCGTACCCCTGGAAATATTGAAAACGTACATATCGCTGCAGATTGTTCACCAAAAGAAATCCTGATCTACACCGAGCTCTTCAAAGAATTTCGAGATGTATTTTCTTGGTCATATGAAGAGATTCCAAGAATCGACCCTCATATTGTCGAGCATGAGATTATAAATTATCCGGATGCTATACATGTTCAACAACATCTTAGAGTTGTCAATCCTCAGAAGGCCCCTGCTCTTAAGGAAAAGGTAGAGAAACTACTTAATGATGGATTTATCTACCGGATTCCTTTGAATGAATGGGTATCCAATCCAATTCTTGTGAATAAGAAGGAAGGAACCATCCGTCTATGCATGGAATTTCACGACTTGAAAAAAGCATGTCCTAAAGACAACTTCCCAACACCTGTCATCGATCAGATTCTCGACGAGTGTGAGGGAAGAAGAGTGTTTTCTTTCATGGAAGGATTTTCAGGGTATAACCAAATTCAAATTAAACATGAGGATCAATGCAAGACATAATTTATTTTTCCTTGGGGTACTTTCTCATACTGGAAGATTCCTTTCGAACTTAAAAATGTTGGCGCAACCTTCCAACATGCAATGAACTTTGCATTCCATGATCTTAAGCATATAGTCAAAGCTTACCTTGACGATCTTGTTTCTCACACTTGTAAGAGAGCATATCACTCTAAGAACCTTCGACTAGTTTTTGAAAGATGTTGTTACTATAGAATCCGGTTGAACCCTCATAAGTGCATCATTTGTGTTAGGTCTCGTTGTCTTTTGCGATTTCTAGTTTCTGAGACCGACATCATGGTAGATCCGTTAAAGGTTGAGGAAATACTTTGGTTTCCTCCCCCACACACTGTTCGACAACTTCAAGGTTTACAGGGGAAAGATAACTTTTTACGTCACTTTATAGTAAACTATGCCAATATCACTAAGGGTTTCATCTGTCTTTTGAATAAGGACACCCCTTTTGTTTGGGATGAGCGAGATCAGTAGTCCTTCGATGCTTTGAAGAAAGCCTTGGTATCGATGCCTCTATTGAAGTATCCTGACTATAGTAGGGATTAATTTATTTGTATCTCCGCGTCCGAGGATACGATTGGTATGGTTTTGGTTCAAGAGGATGATGAGCTCTGCGAGCATGTCATCTACTATCTTAGTCGAAACTTAGTTGGTCTTGAGCTCAATTATTCTCACGTTGAAAATCTAGCTTTGGTTGTCGTTCACGCAGTCCAACATTTACGCCATTATATATTTCTTTGTAACACTATTTTGGTTGCCGATTTCAATCCATTTCAATACGTCCTTACTAGGCGTATCATAGGGGGGAAATATAATAAATGGATTGTCATTTTACAAGAGTTTGATCTCGATTTCACTTCTGCAAAATCCAAGAAATCACTAGTCTTCACGGAGTTAATATCCAAACTTCCACGATTAGATGAGGATTTTATCTATGTTGATTCGTTTGCAGATGAACACATTTTCCTTTTCTCGTCATTCGACCCCTAGTATGGATACATATTTCTCTATCTTCAAACTTTGAATTTCCATGAGCATCTCTCACAAGATGACCGATGACGTGTACGATATCAAGCTAAGAATTACACTATCGCCGACGACACTTTGAATCGTTGAGGAGTAGACAAGATCTTGCGTCGCTCTTTAACTCACGAAGAAGCTGAGTCAGTTTGAAACGATTTCCACAGTGGGGCTTGTGGTGGTCATCTATCCGGGCTTGCGACAACCCAAAAAACTTTGTGAGCCGGTTATTTTTGGCCAAATATATTTAAAGATTATGTTGAAGCAGTTAAGAAGTATCACCCCTGCAATTTATTCACTTGGAAAATGTGCTCCCATCCAGCCCCTCTTCACCCATTCATTAACGTTGATCTCTTCACCAATTGGGGCATGGAATTCATGGATTGCAACCCAACTTCGAATGGGGGGAATCAACACATTATCATGGTCATCGACTACTTTACTAAGTGGGTTGAAGCCATGACTATAGTTAAACCCGACTGAAATATTGTCGCCTTCTTCGTACTCAATAAAATTACGCCCGGTTCGTTATCCCGAGTGAGATTGTCACTAATCATGGCAGTCACTTTCAGAATGAAATGATGGTAGAGATAGCATCCAAGATGGGGTTTAAGCATGGTCATTCTTCCCCTTACTATCCCTAGGAAAATGGACAGGTAGAGGTCATCAACAAGTCTCTCAAGACCATTTTGCATAAAACTGTCAGCCATAGTAAGTATGACTGACACATTATGCTATATCCTGCACTCTGGGCATATCCAACCTCGGTCAAGACTATCACCGTATTTTCCCCTTTCCAGTTAGTACAAGTCATGGAGTCTATATTACCTATTGAATGCGAAATACCTTCTCTTAAGTTGGCAATCACGCTCCTCCCTGACACTTCTGATCTCGAGCGACGCCTGGTACACCTAGAGAGTCTTGACGAGCAACGTCGAGACGCCTCTACGACTATCTAGGTGAACAAAAGATATTTCAAGGTCTAGTACGATAAGTTTGTGTGTCCTCGGTTGTACACTGAGGGTGACTTGGTCCTCTTATTCGATCAAGCCAAAGAACCATTGGGGGCAGGCAAGTTTAAAATCATGTGGCACAGTCCCTATATCGTGCAACGTGTCTTAGAAAAAGCAACCTATGAGTTAGAATATTATGAAGGGAATATGTTGGTCTATCCTAGGATTGTGATCTACTTGAAAATATATTACGCTTGAGCCCCAATATTGGGCGTAACTCTTTGTATACTAATGTAATTTATTGTATATATATTTTCCCTTTATTTTTGTCTTTAGCTTACTTATCGAGTTTTCCCTTGGTTGGCAAATGTTAATGGAATTTTTGGTCTACTTAGGATTCATAGACTGATCCAGTCATCATATATGGAACTTGGCTTCCACCGCTTGGGTGGTTTACTCACCTGAGGATCTACTGGTGTCTTCAAGTGGCGTATGCCTAAGGCCATCCACGAATAATGTGGCCGAATATAGCATCGTTATATAACTTTTGCACGATGCTATCTCACATGGTATTATCTCTTTAGAGGTTCACTTGGATTCCCAATTAGTAGTATCTCAGTTGAATGATAGTTACCATGTGCGTGATCCTACTTTACTTCGACGATTCCTATGGGTACATCTTTTAGAACGACATATTGATTTTATTACTTATCATCACATACCTAGGAGTTCTAATTATGTATTTGATGCTTATGCTAATTTCGTTTTAGATTGGAATTTGTCACATAACTAAAGCAAATAAAACCTTCTCATCAATGTACACATTGTAATATAAGTAAAGCCGAAGATCCTTGTTTTATATATATTTCAAAACATATGATGTTTATAGTACAAAATTGGGGCTAACACCCTCAATACACATATACATCC
>ML825968.1:39966-51605 GCA_009831015.1 Picea engelmannii | reverse complement strand
CGTTAAGGTGTCTAGTACTACCAATCATGCACCCCACCAAAGTGTTCTTCTTACAATGCTTATATTTTGATGAAAATGACCCCCTTATTCAGTTTCAAGTAGGTCTTATTTTTGACAATTTTCATAATTGACTTTGAAAACATTTGCAACTCCACCATTTGTACAATTAAATGACTTGTCCTTCTTCAAATTTTACAATTAAATGATTCAATCAACTCTTGATTCAAAGAGAATTGTCCACAACTCTTAGCCATTTGTTGAATTGATGTCTTGTTTTATTGGATGATCAAGCCCTTATGCCTTTTTACACCATGTGTGTTTTGTTGAATGATAAGTTGTAGTAATAATCACCAGGAGTAGTTTGTAAAAAATAAAAATTACATATGAAGATTAAGTGTCAAAACTAGGCACAAAATCAAGCATCCAAAAAATCATATACAATCACACAAATGCAATGTGTACCTTAGACCCCCTTATTCAATTTCAGTCCAAGTCTAGGACTAAAAGAAAAAAATGATTGATTTTATTACAATATGCTTTGTATTCTTTTAAAAAGACTTAAACCTCCATGTCATTTTACACACCTTCATTTTCCATGCCCTTTTATTAAAAAGGATTGACAATTTTTCACAAGAACTGTTTTACCAAATTTCCACCAATTTTATTAATTTTCCACCAACTTTTTCCAAGGGTTATTTTACCAACTTTGACAAAAAATTATGTCCGCTCTAATTGAAAGAAACAAGAATATACAACTCATAAACTACTACACAATTGAAATTGTACTACTCACATAACTACACACTTATTTATTTATTTCAATATACTGAGATTTGCTTGCTATATAAAAGAAATAATTGTCTCATTGTCATGTCGATATGGGATATCAATAAACACTTGTTGATGCCAAACAAAATATGTACCTCCTTTTCTCTTGATCAATTTCTCTTGAGGCAGAGTCATGTGGTGCTTGGATCTATATTTATGACTTGAAAACAATTGAATTCAACTCAACAATCAATCAATGGGAATGTCTTCATGTGAGAGAGATACCCACGCTACATACATGCAGACCAAGAGTTTTGATTGATGTAAAGAGACCAAAAATTATTTACAGTCAAAATGTACATTTTCCACGAGAAAAAATATTCAGATTGTTAGTCAATCCATGGAAAAGTGTCGTCATAGACTCACATGTGGAATGGAAAATAGGAATATATACATAGACTATCTTCAAACTCTTCAGTGGAATTTGACTTCACATTCCTTCATCAACATTGTTGTCAACATAGCTTACAACAATCTCTTCAGCGATATCCACACTGAAATCGCCCCACAACAACTTTCTTTAGCTTTTGCCACTTCAAAATAACTCTCAGAACTCTCAAATCTACATACACCTCTCTCACAATGACCATATCAAACAAAAAAATCAATTTTACTTCAGGATCGATGTACAAATCTCACATGTGAGATTGATGTATATCTAAACCCTTTTGAACAACCCTTTTGTCTTTACAACTACTATCTCATGTGCAAATCTGGTGAAAATCTATTTGGGGTACTACTCCTTAGACTTGATGCAATCATCAAAAACATTGTGCCAATACTAATTCCCAGCTGCAATGTACCTAGGGAGGATAATATGGGGTACCCAAGGGGATAATCAATGTAATGTGGTCATAATCATGGAACAAACCCACTTAGTAGTTGATGGGTAATAAATAGGTCCACTATGTAATTAAAAGGAAATAATATAATAATGAGTAGTTAACATAAACTCTTAGAAATACTCATGAGAAAGTATAAATACACATGGGTATCATTGTATTGGAGATGTGTTGGATGTATTGTTCTATAGTAAGCATGGCTTGTGGAGTAATTCCTTCCATAAAGAGTAATTGATGGTGTTACCCTACCTTAAGGACTCTTCTCTCTATATTCTTGTGTTGCTCATAGTGAATGTTTTGGTATATTTGATGTTCAAGGGTTGAATTTTAAAGTTTTACGTTATATTATCTCTTATATTATCAAGGTTTACTACACTAGCAATTTTTGGTGACATTTTCTCTTGGTGCTCATAGATCTGACTCTAGAAAATCAACAAATCCATCTCAAATTTACAAAACAAAGATTATATGGTTGCAAGATACTTATACGATTGAGTGCATGCTAAGGGGATATGGATCACAAAGCGAAGTTGTGATGTAGCTCATTTTATTCTATACAAAACATCTCTCCTCAAATGAGCAACTACAAGATGAGAGATAAAACACAATCGACTTGGTTGTAATAATTACATTGGCTTGGATCAAGAACAACTGATCCAATCAGATTTGGTCTGATTACTTATCCCTTGATTGTGGTTCGATTCAAGGTTTCAACAACACTTTGGAGATAGATGTTATAGATCTCCTCTTTTAAATGTCTTTGCACAATTTTATCTAAGCATTATGACATATATGATTTGCATGGAGGCACCAGATCTTATGGAAGCTAGATCCAACTATTACATTGACTTAATAAATAAAAAAAATTACCCAAATTACATCTATATATTGTCAAATTTCACACTTGTTCCTTAAAAAACAGTGCCATGTAGATTTCATGAGGCATGTGCTAAAAATGCTTACAATTATCAATGGAAAAATGCAAATTAGAATTACCAGATCTCTTGATGATTAATGACCATTTCTCATCTTTATTATTGCATGTCCAAAGAGGTGTAGATATGGATGTAGATTTTCATTTTGTTGGCATAGGCAATGTGACTTCTTTCACATATATCTATGATATCAAACATCTCATGGAAAAACTACCATGGATTCACTTTCAAATCAACGCTACTCATAATGAACCTCTCATGGATATCTATTGTAACATACCCATTACCCAAGTACCTTGAAAATTCACATTCTTGACGGATTTCAAATTTTTTATACCAATTAATAAATGCAAGAAGCATGTTATAAGCACATGAAACAATCAAGAACCATGTACATCTATAAAAGAAATGTTTCTCATGCCATGCGCAACATTAACATCAAACAAGCATGTTATAACTCAACATAGAGAAATAAATACACAGCGGAAATATAATTTACAGGAAACCACAAAGAACATATCTTTAAAAGAAAAACTTCACTGATTGGTTGCAAACATAGAACGTTCCAATAAACCTTGGGCTTTGTTGCAAATTCACTCTCTACAATATGTCACTCCCGAGCTGAGGCTATGATTCCACAAGGACAAGTACCTAGACCAACTTTAAAACACACACACCAATCTCCTATCCATCTCTCACAGTTTATTGAACCACACGGAAAATCTCATCTTACCAACTCTCTTTCTGCCTCAACTTGCACAAGTCAGGGAAATGAACTGCCTTCTCTACAATGCAGTCCCTCAAGCTATTCTAATTCTTTGCAAGGCTCCAGTGCTACTGGCCAAGAAATCTCAATGTTGGAAACTCCATGGATTCTCAACTGTGGACGTTTTTTTCACAACTACCATCTTCCTCGTGCACAAAGGCATTAATTTCTCACTGGAATAACGAGTGGTTACATATGGCCAACTAGCAATGGCTCTCTCCTCCAACAATTCATTTCCCATGCCCAAAAAACAAGAACAATCACGAGCAAGAATGAATGTGGAACAATGATTGACGAACCCTCCAACAACCAAAATCATGGTTTATATAACTACATGCAATAATGCACCATGTGGCTTCCCCAAGAAGCTCATGTAACCACTTTTCCCAACTAATACCAAGATGGGTGAATAAAATATAATAAATTGGCTTAGCCTCTTCTCTCATGGAATCATAGCCCCCTATGACTCTGTCTTTATATGTCATGCAGCCAGCAATGCATTTTTATTATTAATATTCAAAGTATTACATTGCTAAGCTTTTTCAGCCTTTCAACAAAAAAACGCAAATACATTATTAATCTGACTCAAAACTGGGGTATTACATTCCCCTCCCCCCTATTTTGGCAATGTCCTCAGTGCATATCACCATGTAGGTGTACATATATACGAAATTTTCATCAAAAATTCAAAAATAACTGCAGGTATGCCTCCCGCATTGTATCTTCCAACTCCCATGTCGCTTCGTCAAGGTTGTAGCATGTCCACTAAACCTTTACCTACCTTATGGATTTATTTTGAAGCATCGTGAACTTTCTATCCAATATATGCACTAGTTGTAATCGGAAGTCTCATTCTGGCTCCACCTGAATCAAAATCCAATCAATGACATGGTTAGAATCAAGCACATACTTTTTTAGCAAAGATACATGAAATACATTATGCACATTCATGGAAACAGAAAATGCAAGCATGCATGCCACTGGTCATATAATGTCTGATATCTCAAATGGACCGCAAAATATGGTTGTTAGCTTGGTATAGTTGTCTAATTTCAATGAGCTCTTATTGGGTTTCACTTTCAAAAATACATGCTCTCCCACTTTAAATTCTCTGGTTGTCATACTCTTATCTGCATAACTCTTTTGCCTATCTTGTGTTTCTTTCAAATTTTGCTTAATTTTAACCATATGTTCTTCCATCTCCTTGAACAATTCTATCTCATGTACCACTTTGTCTGTTGAGTTGTTCCAACTTACTAAAATATTGGATTTTCTACCATACAGAGCTTCAAATGGGTTCATCTTCAATGAAACTTGATACCCATTGTTGTAGGCAAAGTCAACCAAATGCAAATAACCTTCCCACTTAGATGGTTTATCCATCACATACATTCTTAATATGTTTTCAATCACTTGGTTGACTCTCTCTATTTGTCCATCTCACTGTGGATGATATGTTGTACTAAAATTCAAGTTTGTACCAAATCCCTTAAACAATCCTCTCCAAAAGTTTGAAGTAAACTTTGAATCTCTGTTTGAAACAATTACATTAAGTACTCCATGCAACCTATCAGTTTCTTTAATGAATTTTTTTGCAATATTCGTTGCCTTATGACCTAATTTCATTGGAACAAAATGAGTAGTCTTTGTTAATTTATCCACCACTATTATTGAATCATGTTGTCTTGTTGTCCTGGGCAATTTAGTGATAAAATCAATTGTTACCACTTCTCATTTCCACTCTGAGATTTGCAATGATTGTAGAAAACATGTTGGGTGTCTATGTTCAGTCTTCACTCTTTGACATTTCATGCATCTAGCAATGTAATTAGCAACATCCTTCTTTATTCCTGGCCAAAAGTATTGGATTCTTATCATTGCAATTGTTTTCTAGTAACTAGAATGTTCGGCATATGGAGCATTGTACATTTCTTTTTACACCAACTTCTTTAATTCTATGAAATTAAAAACATAAATTCTATTTTTATGCACAAGTATTCCATCTTCTATCATCTTATACTATTTGAATTTTTGTTGTACACCTCCCTGTTGTAAGCTTTCTTTTACCTGTAGGTAATGTTGTTCCACAACATCTAAAATTATGTTATTTAAATCCGATTGATGCATACCAATGGTTGTCGCATGCATGATATGTACCCTTATGTCGAGTGCATCAGTAACTTTATTTTTTTCCTTTGATATGTTTGATGTCAAAGTCATACTTTGAACTTCCAACCATCTTGTTTGTCTGGGATTTAAAGTTGTTTGTTGAAACATATATTTTAAACCATTGTGGTCTGTCCTTAATTCAATTTTTTTTCCCATTAAGTAATGCCTCATCTTCAATGCATGAACTATGGCAACGAGTTCCAAATCAGGCAGCATAATTCATCTCATGTTCTCTAAGTTTTTTGGACTCAAACTACTAACATGTCCATTTTGAGTGAGGACTCCACCAAGTCATTTGCATGCATATGTGCATACCACAAAATTTCATTTGGATCAACAATCTTCAAAATAGATGCACTAATAAATAATTTTTTCAATAAATGAAATTTTTCTTCACACTTTGTTGTCCATTCATACTTAGTTCTTTTTTTTTGTAAAGAAGCGATGGGATGAGCAATCTTAGAGAAACTTGTTATAAACCTCATGTAGTATCTGACTAATCCCATAAAAAAGCTTACTTCTAAAACATTCTTTGGTGCTAGCCATCCCCTAATGGCTTCAATCTTCTCGGTATCTATTGTTATACCTTCCTTTGATATGATGTGCCCCAAATAATGAATATTTTCTTGGTAAAAATAACACTTGCTTAGCTTGGTATATAGTTGATTCTCCCTTAGCACTTGCATCACCATTATCAAATAGTGTTCATGTTCTTTCTTTGACTTGGAATAGATAAGTATGTCATCCAGGAATACAATGACAAACTTATCCAAACAATTTATGAATATGTCATTCATTAAACACATAAAGACAACTGACACATTTGTTAATCCAAATGGCACCACTACTAATTCATAGTGTCCATACACGGTTCTAAAAGTTGTCTAGATGATATTTTCATCTTTGATGGTACCCTCATCTTAGGTCTATATTGAAAAATATATTTGTTAATCTTAGTTGATTAAAGAGGTCATCAATCCTGGGTAGAGGGTATTTGTTCTTCAAACTAGTTTTATTCAACTATCTAAAGTCAATACATAGCCTCAATGTTCCATCCTTTTTTTTTTCATAAAAAGTACTAGTGCTCTCAAAAGTGAAACACTTGGGCATATGTACCCTTTCTTCAACAATTCTTCTAGTTGCATTTGTAATTATTTTAATTATAGTGTGTTCACTCTGTAAGGATTATTTGATACTAGGACAGTTGCGGACAGTAAATCAATAAAGAAATCTATATCCCTCTTTGGTGGAAATCCTAGTATTTCGTTGAATACATACTCAAACTCCTGCATTACTGAAAAATCTTCAAGACTTGGCACTTTGGTTTTGTCTAGCTCGTCCACATGAGTTGCATACAATTAACATTCTTTCATGAAACATCTCTTCGACTGTAAGGCTGAAATCTCTTTTATAAATATGGGTCTTGGAATTCCTTTCACAGTAATCTGTGTTCCTTCTTCATTAAGACATATAAATGTCTTGTTATGGCAAATCTAAGACAGCATGATACTTGTCCAATGAATCCATTCCAATTAATATATACATTCCAATTAGGATATCAAAATATCCTAATAGTATGATATTCATATTAGCATTTGTATTCACTCCATTTATATCTATTAGACAACCTTTGACAACCTCATTGATCCTTCTTTTGGTTCCAGTGGCTAGTTGAACCAACCATGATCTTTCAAGCTTACTTTTCATCAAATGAAATCCGTCCACTACTTTAGGATCAATGTAAATATGGCTTGCTCCTGAATCAATTAAAATAGCAATAGACTGAATTGTAACCTTACCTTCCACCTCAATCATATGGGATTGATGCTCTCCATGTTGATCTTCTAGGGCTGCGTATAACCTTGGAATATTGTTTTTCATTTATTACACTGTAGAAGCTTCCTGAATGTTGTGCAATGTCCTCATTTTGTCTTCTCTGTGAGGGAAATCTTTGTACATGTGATCTTATTTACATCCCCAACATTTGATTGGTAGCCTTCCCCTTTTCCCCAAAGAGTCTTCCATCTTGGATTCATTCTTAGAAAGTTGATTTTGTTGATATGTATTCGAACTATTTCTATTGAAAGAAGGTTTGAATCCCTTCCTTATCTAATATGATTTCGCATTATTTTTATCCTTCCAAGACTTTTGAAAAGTCATTCTTCATTTGCCTTGCTCATATAGGTACTTGGCTTTTCTAATGGTCTCTGCCAAAGTTTTGGGTTCATCAAATTGAGTTTTGCCTTGTAAAAAGATGGTATCCCACTTAGAAACCTCTGTATTTTCACCTTCTTTTGATAAAACACACATACCTCAGCAACTCCAAGTACTTTGTTTCATATTCTTCCATGGTCGTACTCCCCAACTTGAGTTCAAAGAACTCATGCATCTTCTTGTCATAATAGTGCTCTAAAAGATACCGCTGCTAGAAGTATTTCTTGAAATTCTTCCAAGAAATCATTTTCTTATCAATGTGTTTTGCTTGTTTCAACTAATCCCACCACATAGAAGTTTTTCCATACAAATGGTATATGGCAATACTGGCTTCTAGGTTAAATGAGTAACTATGCCACTGAAAATATTTTATGATTCCAAGAAACCAAGTTTCAACATCATCTCCCCTTTTGTTTTCACCATCAAAGGTCAGTGGCTTAAGCTTCCTAAGCTCTCCCAACAAGTTGCCCAACTCATATCTTCTTCTTTGATGCCTAACAAAAGACACTTATGGACTGCTCCTTCACTATTCAGATGCATAAAACTTATTGGATGAATGAGTAGGTGAGTGGTGATGTCTTTGAGCTCTACTAGCACTTCTTGAGTGCCTAAATCTTTTGTAGTTATCTCTCCTTACATGGGGTTTACCATCTACCTCGTGTCTTGAGCCTAATCCATTCTTCATTTGTCTCTACAATTGGTTCAGGTTTTGCAATAGCTAAGTATTTATTTGATTTTGCTCCTCATGTGCTCTTATGATTATTTCATTATCATCTCTATAACTTTGCACTTCCACTCTCAAACTCCTCATAGTCTCTACCAATTCAATTGGCTCCACCCTGCTCCTATGTCCATTAGATTATATCTCCTCATTACCCAAACTGATATTTTGGGCTTTGGCTTCCCTCTCATGACTGTAGGTTCTTTCTGCATCCTCCATGTCTTTGATCTGCAACTCCGAGCTTGAATTGATCTGCTTATAACCCTAATTCTGTAAAATGTGCAAGCAATCATTTTTGTTAGAATTATGCATATTATAAAAACTTTGTCAACTAATGGTATAGGTCCTTCTTCTCAATTAATGAAAAATTCTATCACACTTCTCCAAATTCTAATCTTTGAAGATTATTCTCCTCTGAATCAACATTCCAATGACTATTCTTATGCCTTGATCCGATCTCTGGGCTAAAAGTTATGACTTCCTGAAAAAACATTTTTCACTCAATTTTTGCATTTTTCCATTGGTGCAATTTGACTAGGAGACCAACTTTTGTCAATGGCATAAGAAAATATGTCAGAAACCAAGGAAAATTTTGTATCGAGCACTGATGATATTCATGATGGTGAACACAACAACTTTCAGATTATCAATTCGTTGCTCTAGTAAGATTTTACAACAATTTGGAATTGGCAACGTCGTCATTTCAACACTTTTCTATTTTTAGAATTTTTAGCAAAACTCGTTATCTCTCAAACTGTGCACTTCTGGAAAAACTTCACTGAAACAAAGTTGTTTGGATTGATGAGTAGGTGAATTGTTGAGAAAATAAAATTTTCCATTGTTGTGATCTAGGGTCCCTTTTTCTTCTCTAAATCCTAAAAATCCCTAAAAAATGGCCTAGAATAGTGGATTTCGGCATGTTTTGGCATCCCCCACTCCAAACCCCTTGGAATATGGCCAAATGCTCCATTGAGTATTTTCATGTCTACTTCCTTGTCTTACTATAAAAATCTCATCAAACACAAAGGCTATGTCAAAGAGTACCACTTTGATCTTCAAAAATCACTAATTTAAAAATTCTAAATAATCGGTGCAAAATTAAGCAATGGCCCTCACTAGCACTTGTGTAGCCCTCCTCATTACGAACATACCCAAAAAAAATCATCTCAATCTGGGTTATTATGCTCTTGTTATGGCCAAAATATGATTTTGACTCCAAACTTCGTGTTTTTTTTTTTTTTTAACATAGGATATTGTATGCATATGTGGCATCTATTGACATGGTTGTTGATGTGGCCCCCTAAGTCCACATGGCACTTTGAGGGGATGCCATGTCACCCCTTTAGCCACCTTGGCCCTGTCGCATCATCCTCTCGTCCCCTTCTTCCTCCTCTTCTTTCTCGCTCTTCCTTTCTATTACTTCTTCCTCTTCTTTCTCATTCTTCCTTTCTCTTACTTCTTCCTTTATTTTCTTTATTATGAGCCCCACCCATGCCCAACTGCCACATAGCATCATCCTATTAGTCAATGCTATCGACGGGTCCCCATCCACACCTTTTTCACCAACATGCACCTTCCCCATCCCTGACCTAGATCCACGATGAGAATCCTTTACAGACTGTTGAGATGCGTCGAAGTTAACCCAATCAAACATGAACGATAGTAGATCAAACAAGGAAAGATGAGAGTCGATCAATAGTGGAGCTTGATATTGAAGCTCTAAGTGAAAGCAAATAGCTTTGATACCACCAAACCACCCTTAGTATATGTGTCAAGCTCTTACTCAAATCGAAGCATATTGCAACTTTTCTAAACCGCCAACAAATAGCTCTGATGTTGCTTATAGTATTGGGTCCACCACCTTGTCAATCGTGGCCTACATCACCCATTGAGCCCGCCACCATGCACTGCAAACCCTCGAGCTCACCACTATAGCCTACCACCCCTGCCACCATGGACCTACCATTGTGGCAGTCCATATCACCACTACCACATCACCTGACACGTGGTCTCCACATCACCATGTACGGAAAATTCCCAAATTTTCCCAAAAAAAAAAAAATGTCTATTTTCAAGAACTGCTCTTCGACCACCCACGCACTAATTACAATCTGACTTGTGTGTCGGCCCATATGTCCCAAGCATTGCAGTCGACGCTCTAATACCAATCTATAACGTACACCTTACTCGAGTACCTCATAAATTAACGTTCTTGATGGATTTCAAATTTCTAATACTAATTAATAAATGCAAGAAGCGTGTTACAAGCACATGCAACAATCAAGAACCATGTACATCTATAAAAGAAATGTTTCACATGCCATGCACAAGATTAACATAAAACAAGCATGTTCTAACTCAAAAAAGAGAAATAATTACACAACGGAAATATAATTTACAGAGAAACACTAAGAACTTAACTTTTAAAGTAAAACTTCACCGACTGGCTACAAACGTCGAACATTCCACCCAACCTTAAGCTTTGTTGCACATTCACTCTCTACAACAGGCCACCCTCAAGCTGAGGCTATGATTCCACAAGTACAGGTGCCTAGGCCGACTCTAAAACACACACACCAATCACCTATCCAGCTCCCGTAATGTACTCAATCACACAACAAATCTTAGCTTATCAACTTGCTTTCCCCCTCAACCTGCAAAACCCAAAGAAATAAACCCCCTTCTCTACAATGCAGTCCCTCAAGTTGTTCCACTTATTTCCAGGGGTCTAGTGCTACTAGGCAAGAAATCTCAATGTTGGAAGCTCCAGGGATTCTCAGATATGGACAACTCTTTCACAAGTGCCATCATTCTCATGCACACAAGCATTAATTTCTTGATGGAATAACCAGTAGTTACCTACAACCAACTAGCAATGGCTCTCTCCTCCAACAATTCATTTCCCATGCCCAAAAACAACAACAATCATGACTAAGAATGAATATGGAATAATGATTAACAAACCCCCCAACAACCAAAATCATGGTTTATATAATTACGTGCAATAATGCACAACATGACTTCCTCAAGAAGCTCATGTAACCACTTTTCCCAACTAATTCCAAGATGGGTGAATAAAATATAATAAATTGGCTTAGCCCCTTTAGCCCCTTCTCTCGTGGAATCATATCCCCCTATGACTCTGTCCTTATTCGTCCTACAAC
>ML825967.1:101215-115728 GCA_009831015.1 Picea engelmannii | reverse complement strand
TCAGACAGATTCAAAGGAAGAATATTGTGAAGAAGGTATAGTAGATATTGAAGTAGAGTTGACTAGTTATTTAGACAAATTGGCAAAAGAAAGGAAGAAGAACAAGTCTCTTGAGTAAAAATTAGTCAAGAAGAATTCTCAAAAAGGTTCCAAAGAATCCTAACAGGTCATCGTGAAACTAAAATGATCCAAAATGGATACAGGAAGGCCTAAAAAATAAACTTCTCAGAATTGGATGAAAATAGCGCCATTTCATCGAGCTTGTCACGTCAATTCTGATCGTATATTTATTTCCAAAAATGGACATCGTATGCAAAATTTATCGTGTTCTGATCAATTTCCCAAACATGCAAGAAAAGTCAAAGTCAACAGTCAACAGACCGTACTCCTGATGTCAACATGATTTCATGATGAAATCATCATGCTGATATGGTAGCATGACAAGGTGATATGTGTCAGGTGGATTTGGCATTTTCACGTTGATTTGGCATAGTACGGATTTGACATGTTGATTGTACAGACACTGACGTGAAAATCCAAACGTTGACGTGGACCAATGACAGTCTAACATGTGCCAATGGGGATGATAGTTGGTAGTACAACAAGGTGAAATGGCACTGACCGAGTGCTTGATTTTGTCGTATGACAGGTTGATGCATGGTGGTGAGGTGGTGTACGGGTTGACTGTGCAGGCTGACAGAACAATGATGTGGAGTTGACTGAGTAGGGTGGTTGTTCAATGATTGGATTGTACGGGGAAATGAAAAGGTTCATGTGGCCCAATTAGAGGGTACCACATGGCACCACAGATTTTGCCAATAATGGATGGGTCAAAAAAAATTCACCTCCTGCGGTTTGAACCTCCGACCTATCCTCCAACCAACGAACTAACAACATCTAGTAGACCAGCCAAGATACTGTGGGACTTGTTATAACCTCCTGACATTTTTTTATTTGAATTGA
Source organism: Picea engelmannii (assembly GCA_009831015.1). NCBI lineage: Eukaryota > Viridiplantae > Streptophyta > Pinopsida > Pinales > Pinaceae > Picea > Picea engelmannii. Next base: position 114,765 of record ML825967.1, on the reverse strand, counting down.
TATGGCTGGAGGATGGGGGGGTAGCACTGGTCGGTAGGGCTAGTCCGTCGACCAAGGGGCTAGACCCAAGAACCACTACATCAATTCGTCGACCGCCCAAATCCATGGGGGGGCTAACCATACGAACTAACACTGGTAGACCAGGAGCCAGGGCGGAGGATAAGGGCATGACCTAGCCCTTGGCCACATGACACCTCTATGTGACCAGGAGCTCAGAAAAAGGGGGGCTCGACCCAATATTGATTGGAAAAGTGGGTTTAGAACTTTATAATAAATATTTTTATGATTGTAATGTTGCTTTTAATGGATTTTGGCCATTTTTGGGGGATCTGGAGCCCTTTTGAGGAAAACTCTTGGGGGAAAGTTGGGAGGTGAACCCAAACTCAAATCCTATATAAACCAATCATTTTTTACAGTTCAAGAGCATCAAAATGATGAGGAATTGTAAATCCTAAGACATTTTTATGCACAAAAGCCATTGAGGAAGCGAACTTTGGAGGCCATTTATGGGAGCTATGCTCAACCATTTTCAGTGTCGTCAGTTGTGTTGGATTCTTGAGGTTGAGAAGAACACAACCAGACCAGTTTGTAATCCATTTTAGATACTTCAGATGTAATTTTTCATCATTGAATATTAATAGTAAATCCTTCCCCACTGAGACAAAGGCCCGAAGATGTAGGCAAAATTGTTTCGAACTCCATTATCAAGCTTGATGTTATGGTTTTTTGTTCCTTGTTTTTACTTTATAATATGAACTACTTATGATGGAAAGAATATTATTTCATTGATATCTCCTTCCTCATTTAAGTTTTTGAATGATAATTTAACACATGCTTAAAACTCAACCAATTCTTTTAAAGATCAATTTCGGATCAAGTGGTATCAGAGCAGGTTGAGAATTGGTTGTTTGAGTTTGCATGATTACCAGGGTAAAGATAAGTCCTGGTGAAGGTGAGCTTATATAAGGGTATCTTGAGATTGGATCGAGAAAGAGGGCATCTCCAAGTGATACGATGGCATCTGAAGAAGGAATATCTCGGGACAAGATAGAGTTTCAAAAGACTTTATCCTCCATGTTTGAGATGGTAAAGGTATTATATGATGATTACCTAGAACGCAAGAGGAATTTTCAAGGGGAATCGTCAAAAAAAGACAAAATTGAAGAAGGATAGGACCCTCCTAAACCTCCTCCTTCACCTCCTTCATCTCCACATTCTTCTTCTTATTCAAGTTCAAATTCAACTTATACCGCAAGAGAACATTCTCATAAACATAAGAATGTGATGCCATTACTTAATCTTGATGTAAAATTTAAATTGCCCATGTATGATGGGGAAGTCAATGTTGAGAAGCTTGATAACTGAGTGATACATATGGAAGTTTATTGCAGTGTGGAACAAATTAAATATGAGGCTACCCAAATCAAATTGGCATCACTTCATCTTTTAGGCACAACACTCATCTGGTGCCAGAGTAAGTTGCAACATGGTACTCAACAAGTTGGTAATGTATTTCCATCCTGGAAAGATTTTTTTTTTTCACTTAGAAATCCATTTTATCCTTTGGGTTACAAATAAAAGGCTTTAATTGAGTGGCAAAGTCTTAAACTAAGAAAAATACAAACGGTGCAAGAATACACGGATGGATTTCGTAAGATGGCATTAATGCTAAATATTCCATTACATACACATGAAACTCTTATGAAGTGTATAGGAGGTTTACCTACACATATTCATAACACTGTATTTATGTTTGGACCTACTAATCTTGATGAGGTTTATTTCCAAGCAATGCATATTGAAGCATGGAAAAAAAGAGTTGGTGTATCAAGAGAATCATCTTCAAGGAAAGAGGAAAAAATAAAGGGGAATTCAAAGAAAGAAAGTTTAGCGACCGTGAAGGAAGAGAATATCTCTTGCAGGAATTACAAGAAAGAAGGGCATGATGATGGCCATTGATGGAAATTTCACCTAGAGAAGAGATTGAAGTGGTTCAAAGAGAGGAAACAGAGGCAAACAGTTGCAACAACAACATGACCGATAGACTTGGGGTATGATTCATGTGATCATACTAAGATCACAGTAGTTGGTTTGTCAGGTAAAATTGACGATCGTTTTGATTCAAGAAGTAAAGTGTTTCATATAAGGGTCATAATGAAACATACTAAGATCAATACATTGATAAATAATGGATCTCAATCTAACTTAATTTTAGAGGAAGTGGTTAATAAATTGGGATTAAACATTAAGATGCATCACAAACCATATTCACTTAATTGGATAAGAAAATATCATAGATTTCCCATAACAAAGAAACGTATTATAAAGTTTTCAATTACATCTAAGTATGTGGATGAAGTAATATGTGATGTGGTGCCACTAGAAAAATATGGAATGGTCTTAGGAATCCCTTATTTATATGATCGCAAAGAAATCTTCTACAAGTAACATAATCAATATCACTTAACTGAAGAAGGAAATGAATATTTTATACATTTTCATCACATAAAAAAAAATCAAACTCTTCAAACAATGGAACAATTAAGGAAGGCAACTTATGCAAGAAACACACCTATAATTGTGCTAGTTAAAGTAGTTGATCTTAAGCATGAACATTAGATTTTTGTCGGATGGAAATTCAATCATACTTTGCTTCAAGATAAGTTAATGTCGTGCAAGAACATAAAACATATTGGTTCATTTGCAGTCATATTCTTTATGTTATCACTACTAATGTTTTCTACATGGATGGTAGTGGATTCAGTAAGATGTGAACGAGTTCAAGTGGCTAACAATATGCCTTTAGTTGTCATGGTTATTATGCAATTGATTATGATGCGACAGGTGCACATGATAGAGTTTAAAGACAAAGGACAAGTGGGGAGGCCTATAACTCACTTGATGACTAGTTGATATCCTTTTAGAGGACCAAAAGGCCTTAGAGGGGAAGCATGATCCAAAATGGATACAGGAAGGCCTAAAAATTAAATTTCTTAGAATCATATGAAACCAACACCATTGATTTGGGCTCGTCGTGGCAATTTTGACCGTATATATTTTTCTAAAAATGTACACCGTATGCGAAATTTATTGTGTTCTGGTTGATTTCCCAAATAAGCAAAAATAGTCAACATGACATACTGCTAACTTCAGCAATACGTCATCATGATGTGGCAGCTGAAGTCATCATGTTGTCATCATGCTGACATGGCAACATGAGAAGGTGACATGTGTCAATTGTACTTTTGTTTTTCAAGATGAGTTGGCACAGTATGGATTTGACACGTTAACTGTACAGACACTGACGTGGCCCAATGACAGCCCAACATGTGGTAGTATGGATGATAGGTGGCAGTATAACAAGGTGACATGGCACTAACCTAGTGGTTGACTATGCAGTATGAAAATTTGACGTGTCCCATTGATAGGATAACGCGTGGAAATGAGGCGGCGTACGAGATGACTATGCAGGCTAACAGGACAATGACATGGCACTGACTGAGCAGGGTGACTATGCAATGACTATATTATACAAGAGAATTCATAGGTGAAACTTGGCCCAATCACATGGTTCCATGTGGCACCCTAGATTTGGCCTATAATGGTTGGGTCAAAAATATTTTACCTCTGGCAGTTTGAACCTCCGACCTATCCTCTGAACAACAGAATAACAACAACCAGTGAACCGATCGGGCTACTGTGGGACTTTTTATAACCTCACGATTTTTTTTTATTTTAATTGATATAGCCAAAGGATGGGGGGGTAGCACTGGTTGGCAGGGCTAGCCCACCAACCAAGGCGCTAGAACCAAGAACCACTACATCAATTCGTCGATTGCTCAAAGCCATGGTTGAGCTAACCATACCACCTAACACCAATAGATCGAGAGCTAGGGTGGAGGATAAGGGAGTGACCTAGCCATTTTCCACATGACACCTCTTAAGAGCTCGGAAAAATGGGGGCTCGGCCCAATATTGGTTGGAAAAGTGGGTTCAGAACTTTATAGTAAAGATTTTTATAATTGTAATGCTATTTTTAATGGATTTTGGCCATTTTGGGGGGATCTGGAGCCCTTTTGAGGCCAGATATTGGAGTGAATTTGGGAGGTGAAACCCAACTCAAATCCTATATAAACCAAACATTTTTTACAGTTCAAGAGTATTATAATGATGAGTAATTGTAAAGCCTAAGCCATTTTTATGCATGGAAGCCATTGAGGAAGCGAACTTTGGAGGCCATTTCCGGGAGCTACGCTCAACCTTTTTCAGTGTCGTCAATTGTCTTGGATTCTTGAGGTCAAGAAGAACATAGAAATAACAGTTTGTAATCCATTTGAGATACTTATGATGTAATATTTTATCATTTAATATTAATAAGAAATCCTTCCCCACTTAGACAAAGGCCTGAAGATGTAGGAAAACTTGTGACGAACTCCATTATCAAGCTTGATGTTATTATTCCTTATGTTTAATTTCTGATATTCATTCCTTATGATGGCATAAATATTATCTCATTAAAATATCCTTCCTCATTTAATTTTTTGAATGATAATTTAACACATGCTTAAAACTCAACCAAGTCTTTTAAAGATCAATTTCGGATCAAGTGGTATTAGAGCAGGTTGAGAGTTGGTTGTTTGAGTTTGCATGATTACCAGGGAAAAGGTATGTCATGGTGAAGGTGAGCTTGTATAAGGGGATCCTAAGATTGGATTGAGAAATAGGGCATCTCCAAGTGAGAAGATGACATCTAAAGAAGGAATGTCTTAGAATGAGATAGATTTTCAAAATACTTTATTCGTCATGTCTGAAATGGTAAAGGTATTATATGATGATTACTTGGAATGGAAGAGGCCTTTTCAAGAGGAATCATCAAAAAAAGGAAAAATTAAAGAAGGAGAGGACCCTACTAAACCTCCTTCTTCACCTCCTTCATATCCATATTCTTCTTCTTCAAGTACAAATTCAACTTATACCACAAGAAAATGTTCTCATAAACATAAGCATGAGATGCCATCACTTAATATTGATGTAAAATTTGAATTTCCCATGTATGATGGGGAAGTCAATGTTGAGAGGCTTGATAGCTGGGCCAGATAGATGGAAGTTTATTGCAGTGTGCAACAAATCAAAGATGAGGCAACCCAAATCAAATTGGCATCACCTCATCTTGCAGGCACAACACTCATTTGGTGGAAGAGTAAGTTGCAACATGGTAATAATCAAGCTGGTAATGTATTTCCATCATGGAAATATTTTTGTTTTTCACTTAGAAAGAAGTTTTATCCTTTGGTTTACAAAGAAAACGGTTTAATTGAATGGAAAAATCTTAAACTAAGAAAAGGGAAAATGGTGAAAGAATACACGAATGAATTTCGTCAGATGGCATTAATGTGTAATATTCCATTACATACACAAGAAAACCTTATGAAGTATATAGGAGGTTTACCTGCAAATATTCTTAACACTATGTTTATGTTTCGACCTACTAATCTTGATGAGGTTTATTTCAAGGAAACTTATATTGAAGTAGGGAAAACATGAGTTGGTGTATCAGAGGAATCATCTTGAAGGAAAGAAGAAAAAAGAAAGGGGAATGGAAAGAAAGCAAGTTCAATGACCATCAAGTAAGAGAAGCTTTATTGCATGCATTACAAGAAAGAAGGGAATGATGATGAACATTGCTGGAAATTCCACCCAGAGAAGAGACCAAAGTGGTTCAAAGAGAAGTAAGGGAGGAAAACAGTTGCAACAAAAACATGAACAATCGACTTGGGGTATCATTCAGGTGATGACAATAAGATCACAACAATTGGTTTGTCAAGTAAAATTGGTGATGCTTTTGATTCAAGAAGTAAAGTTTTTCATATAAGGGTCATAATGAAACATACTAAGATCAATACATTGATAGATAGTGCATCTCAATCTAACTTCATTTCATAGGAAGTGGTTAAGAGATTGGGATTAAACACTAAGATGCATCAAAAACCATATTCACTTAATTGGATAAGAAAATATCGCAAATTTCCCATAACAAAGAAATGTATCATAAAGTTTCCATCTACATCTAAGTATGTGGATGAAGTAATATGTGATGTGATGCCACTAGAAACATGTGTAATAGTCTTAGGAAGCCCTTATTTATATGATCGCAAAGAAATATTCTACATGGAACATAATCAATATAACTTAACTAAAGAATTCAATGAATATGTTGTACATTCTCATCACATAAAAGAAAATCAATCTCTTCAAACAATTGAATAATTAAGGAAGGAAGATTATGCAAGAAACACACCTATAATTGTGCCAGTTAAAGTAGTTGATCTTAAGCATGAACATGAGATGGTTATAGGATGGGAATTCAATCATACTTTTCTTCAAGATAAGTTAATTTTTTGCAAGAACATAAAACATATTGGTTCATTTGCACTCATATTTTTTATGTTATCACTGCTAATGTTTTCTACATGGATGGTAGTGGATTCGGTAATATGTGAATGAGTTCAAGTGGCTAACAATATGATTTCATTTTTCATGGTTATTATGCAATTAATTATGATGTGATAGGTGCACATGATGTTGATTAAGGTTGGTTGTCATTGATGTCAACCCTTGAAGAAAGCCCCGTGGCACAAGGTTTGGGTAATGGACCCAATATTGTTTGATGTAAATATGACTCATTATTCTCTTGTCATAGTTGATAAGAAGTAAAAATGGATGATCTCCAAAGTGGTCCCCTTAGGGTGAAAGCCCTCATAGGAAGACACTTTGTGAAGTGAGATAACCCATGATTATTTTAGGAATAATGAGATGAAGGGCAATGAATTTGTGAGTGAAAATATCCTAGATGGATAGTGCTTGTCATGCCATTTCTGTTGGTATATGGAACACCACATAACTCTGCACGGTTAAAGAGTTATGACCATATGACGTTGGAGAACCCTCATGAGTCTTATATAAGCCCCCAAGAGTCAAATTTCTTTGCAAAAAGAAATTATTTTAAATGAAGAAGCCCTAAAATAAGGAAAGAGTAAGGCTACATGAAGATATAAATAAGAGACAAAGATCACTAATAAAAACACACTTGTACATATTGTATATGTATTTTCTTGTGTAGATCTTCTTGTAAATACTTGTGGATACCTATGAAGTGGAAAACATTTGAGGTAGAACGAAGGTTTGCCGGAGAAATTCGCAGAAAAAAACCCTATTTTCTGAGGTGTATATGGGTTGTATATGTATGGGGTGTGTATGTACATGGGCTGGTTGTGTATAGGGTGAGTACGTATGCGGACTGACTGTGTATAGGGTGAGTGCAAGTTGATAAAGCCATGAAACTTGAGAATATGAAGGTGCAGAGGTTCTATATTCTGATATCAAGCTCCCAGGAAGGTCTAGAGTGCTCAGATACATCAGATCCATCCATTGGTTCAAAAGGTATGTCTTATTTCTATGAATAGCTGGATTTTGATATATGCATGAGGAATCGAAATGGAGATTTGAGGATTCTCCCTAGAGAGACTAGTGGATGCGTGGGATCTTTTGTATAAGTCAGATCTACAGAAACATAGTGTTGGTATATTTATCATTAATACGTCTTGTTGAGGCACATCTTGTATTTCTTGGCATATGGCTAAGAGATTTTATGGTACATGGTTGAGATGTTGTATTTATTGATGTATTGAAAAGTTGAATATCAGAAAGGGGTTGATGACTAAGATCATGTGAGGGACATTATACTTGTTCATGATTACACATACCTATATGGCACATGACTAGAGAGAGACATACTTGCCTTGAGTAGAGGTTATGTATGAGGATGCATGCACAGGGTACATTTACAGTGTGGATACAGTGATAGGTTATAGATCTATGTGAAAGAAGTTACAGAGGGTCAAAAAATTTCAAGTGAAAGGAAACCCTAGTTTTAGAAGGCATATGCAGGCTGCATAGGATATAGGGCATGTACATACATGGGTTGCATAACAGATAGGGTGCGTACATACGTAGGATGCATCACTGCAGGTCACATATCTTTTGTATTTTTGTGGATACATGTTAAGTTTAGGTACATATTGATTAAAGGGAAGTTGTATAGATTGGATACAGGTTAGTGGTACAGGTTGATACAGTTGTACAATAGTATATCTCATAGTGACAGGTTGACAGTGGTTCCATCATTCTTCTACTACTTCAGGGTTGAAGGATGGGGCAAGGACAGATGGTTTTAGCCACCTTTCGGTTGTAGTCGAAGAACATAGGGGGTTGTACCCTCCTTCTGGTAGTAGCCAGAGAATTGGGGAGTTGGAGCTTCCCTCAGGTTGTAACCTGAGAAACTAGGGGTTTGGAGTCACCTTCCAGTTGCAGCTGGAAAACAAAGGAATTTGGTGCTTCCAATGAATGTAGTTCTTCAACACATATAAGAAAAATTATTCCATGTTTTTCTCCCGATTTGGGTTTCCATGTAAAACACTGGTGTATTATGTATGTGTGTGATTGTTCATTTCTTATTTCTCATTATTGGATAATAATAATACATTGATATAAAACTTGGATCAATTTGGATAAAAAGGATTATAATTGCACTATTACTAATTCACCCCCCCTCTCAGTAATCCAACAATTGGTATCAGAGCAGGTTCCTTGAGAAATCAGTTTAACCACTGAAAGGTAGATTATGGAGAGTACCAACTCATATAAAAATGGAATACCACAGTTTGATGGACAAAAGTATGTTTTTTGGAGCATAAGGATGAAGACATATATACATGCACATGGATTTCAAGTCTGCTAATCAATTGTAGTTGGATACACAACACCAACAATTTCCCCAACAAATGACAAAGAAATAAAACTCAGTGAGAATAATTCCAAAGCCACAAATGCAGTTTTGAATGGTCTCAGTGATACATTATTCACTAAAGTTGCACACTGTAAATCCGCTAAAGAGATTTGGGACAATATTCGAAATATTTATGAAGGAGATACAAAATTCAAAGAAGCAAAGCTTCATACTTACAAAGGTCAGTTCGAACAACTAAAAATGAAGGAATATGAATATATCGCAGCCTACTTCTTACGATTCGATGAAACAGTGAATGCAATTGTAGGATTGGGAGAAGAAATTCAAGAATCTGTAATTGTTCAAAAGATACTAAGATCTCTTCCTATGAGATTCAACCCTAAGATATCAGCACTAGAATAAAGATCTGATCTAGAATCAATAAGCATGGATGAACTTCATGGAATCTTCATAGCATATGAAATGAGAACTGAACAGGAAATTATGAATGTAAAAGAAGTAGCCTTCAAAGCATCCAAAAGATCAAAGAAAAATAAAAAGGAACAAGAAGAATATAGCACCAGCAGTGTTGTCTCAGAAGATAATGAAGAAGTGGCCAACTTTGTCAAAATACTGAACAAGGGAACCAACGGTAGGTATATAGGTAAGCTCCCTTTAATTTGTTTTAATTCTGATGGCATTGGTCATTTTTCTAACAAATTTCCTCATAAGAAAAACAAAAATGATGAAGGTTACTCAAAAGGAAAACACACATATAAAGAAAAAAGAACTACAAAGAAATTTTTCAAGAAAAGCTTATACACCAAAGAAGACATCTCATCATCAGATGAAGATGAAGTCAGTGACAATGAGACATGAACAGTTCTATTCATGGCAGTAAAAGACTCTGACAAAGAAGACTCCGAAGAAGAATATGAAGAAGCCTAAGAAGAATGTGAAGAAGTCGAAGAAGAAATTGAAGAGGCAGAAGTTGACTATCGAGAAAAATTAATGTGTGCCATAGAATTTATCATAATAGAAAAGAAGAAAAGAAAGAAACTACAATCAAAACTAGATGTTGTCCCTTGGTTATGGAAGGGACCGAAGATCAAGGAAGAAAAGGAGAAATGTGAACTGGGCGGAAGACACAGTGACTGTTACTATGTCAAAGTGAGCAAAAGAGAAGAAAAGATGGAACGAAGCTTGAGAAATCAAGTCGTTGGATGAGGAGATCAAGGATGATAGATCAAAAAGGAAGAAGGATCGTGGACAACTCATCAAGTGAAAAATTCCACCGTTAGATGCTTTGGAGCACCACGCGAGAAGGAAGGAAAGAAATGTTGGAAAAGCCTTGAAAATGGGGGTCAAGTTGACCTAGGGTTTAGACACCTAGGGTTTTGGTATCTAGGATTTTGACACCTAGGCTTCAGCCTAAGGATGTCAATGATCTATTGTAATTTATAAATAAAGTTCAAGAGGACCTGGGTTGGGTTGTTGTCATTATTACTAGTCTTGATCTAGTTTTTATTGGTATGATCGTTGTTGTTATTTGAAAGAAGTGTTAAGTGTGGGAGCCTTATGGTATTGTAAGATATTCAGATGGGTGCGAAGATCAACCTTGCAGTTGTGATCCAGGTGGATATTGGTGGCCAACTACCTATTCCACTTGGACCCACACCATTGTTTCTTTCATTTTTCCAATTTCCTTAATTGTAGCACAATTTACTATTTTTAGCAGTTCTTCGAGTCCTGAACTTTCGGAGCTATTTTAAGGCCCTAAACGATATTTTTTGGGCATGAATGCTCCGAAAAGTATGATTCCATTCTACACTTGATATTCGTTGTCAACAGTGTAGTCCTCGGATAGATCTTTCTATCGATGTATCATGTGCGCCAAACGAAGATAGTATGCCAAAGTTACGACCCCGGGAAATTGATGTACCAATTTACCCCAACGGGGCCCATATTCTGGCGTTTCATCTCCTAGGGTTAGGTTTTTGGATGTTTAGGGTTTTACATTGTTTCTCAGTAATATATATGCCTTCGAGATTCATTTTAACGGGAATTTAAGAGGCCAATAGATGCCACATATCTTCTCAGAGATAAGCTACCAGCACCCTAGCTAGTTTATTTCCATTATGTCTGTAAGCATTTTTCAGTCATTTGTTATTAATCAAATGAGTTCTTATTTCCACTGCATCTCTGCGTTTATGTGTATTTTTTTATTTCATTGTGTTCCTAAATAAATACGGATCAGTGGTATCAGAGTGGTCTGCTCGTACTCGATCTTTCTTTGCATGTCCCCAACGAGGTCGGGGTATAAGGAGTTGGGGCTCAATCTGGTTGAACCTTTGCAAGATCAGTCTCGCAAACCCCGACGACTCCCCATGGGGGAAGAAAATAAATATGAGGGAGCAGGACATCCTATCAAAATGTTTCTTAAGGAGGCCCTCAAGAAACAAAGGAACGCGATGATGGACAACTTTGCCCAGATTCTTCAATGGATTCCCACTAGCAGCGCATCGACATCCAACAACCACTCTGGAGGCGTCGCTCCTTTTAAGGTACAAGTAAACTTTGACATTCCCATATTCGAGGGCCAAATAGATGGAGATGTCATAGATACATGTTTGAATCTATTAGAAGGATATTTCTCAGTTCATGAATTTTCCGACCGAGAAAGGATTATTTTCGCACTCCTCAAAGTTGCCCCGCATGTCAAGGACTGGTGGGAAACCTACTCGGAGAAACAGGGCAAGGGGGAACCCTCTCTGTTCTCAGCCACACCCACTTGGAATTTTTTTTGAGATGCCATCAAGGAATAATATTATCCCATGGGGAGCTATGAGGACAAATATATACACTGGACTACGCTGCGGAAACAAAGGGACCAAGATGTGCATGATATGATGAATCTGTTTCATACCCTATGCACAAAGTTGGGTATTAAATATTCAAAGAAACATTTGGTGTTAAAGTACCGTAGTTCTCTTCAAAGATACATTCAGGAGGAAATGGAGTTCCTCGACATCTCCTCGCTTGGTGTGGTGTACCAATATGCTGCCAAGATTGAGCAGAAGTTCAAACGGAAAAAGAGAGACTTTGGGTCTGCGAATCAGAAGCAAGGGAAAGGTACCCCCAAACCGCAGAACAAAGGACCAAGCCAAGGCGGGGTTTCCAAGGATAGCCTGTCAAATCCAGAAGAAAATAACAACACCACGAAGCCAAGAAAAGACACGTGGAAGTGGTGTGAGTTCCATAAGAGCTCCACTCACAACACAAGTGAGTGTCGGGCCAAGTAGTCAATGGTAGCCGAGTTGAAGGCTTTTGAATCAGATGCATGCTCTGACTCTGAATAAAAAACTGACAAGGGGAATGATAGGGGGAAGCAGATTATCGATGCAGAGCCCAATGTCACTGTTGCCACCACAAAGATCCAGAAGGAGGAACCAGAATATCCAGAGGAGGCGGAGCGTCTCTTCCATTCTAAGATGTGGGTAAAGGGTTCCCCATTGTAGTTCATTGTCGACAGCAAGAGCCAGAAGAACCTCATCTCGGTAGAGGTTGTGAAGTGGCTGGTATTTTCGACCACATCACACCCACAACCATACACCATTGGGTGGTTGCACCAAGGACGGGACCTCAACGTCAGCCAACAATGTCGCCTTCCCTACAACATCAAGCCCTTCACGGATGAGGTATTATGTGACATTGTTGCTCTTAATGTTTCTGATGTATTGTTAGGCCAATCGTACTTGTGGAAGCGACATGTTTTGTATGAGTCCATACCTCGTGTTGTTATTATCGCCTTGGGAAATAAGCTATATAGGATACCGGAGATAGCACCGCCTACCACCATCTCTTTGGTTACTGCAAAACAATGCAGTAAGCTCATTTGCAAAACCAAAAAATTTGTTTTCCTGATGATCTTCCCTTAGGGTAAGAGGAAGACTATCGCCATGACCTCCAGACAAGGCCCTTAGGGTAAGAGGAAGACTATGGCCATGACCTCTATCTAGGTATAAACTAATTTAAGTTAGGGTTATGCTCCAACAACCCCCCTTAAGCTTAACTGTAATGACAAAAAATTTGAGTCCCGACAACTTGGCCATTTTAGGTAATCATTACATAAAAGAACTCCTCATGAAAAGAGGAAAGAGGGAAAACCTCATGGGAAACCCCCCCCCCCCAAAAAAAAAGAGGAAAAAAAATGTTGAGTGGCCAAAAGTGACCTACTCAGTTGTCTCCACCACTCCAAGCATAGCTCTCAGTTCTGAAATTTTCCTTTCAGTGAAGGACTTGGTGAAGATGTCTGCAACCTGCTACTTTGTGGGGATGTACTACAGTGAAATGACTCTGTCATGTATCATCTCATGGATGCAATGCATGTGAATCTCGATTTTCTTGGTCCTCTACCTATGAAATGGATCAATAGATATCTGAATGGACCCCTGATTGTCACAAAATATGACAATCGGAAGTGGATATTGAATACCAAGCTCGGAGAGAAGCCCCCACAACCAAATAGCTCGTGTAGCTGCATTTAGTGCACCTCTATAATCTGTCTCTATTGTAGATAAAGAAATCATGGATTGCTTCTTACTATACTAGAAAAATGGCCCTGAACCAAAGATGAAAACATAACTAGAGGTGGACTTGCAATCTATACCATCGCCAGCCCAATCAGAATCTGTGTACCCAATTAGTGAAAGTGGTCAATCTACAACATAAAAGATACCAAAATTGGGAGTACCTTTCACATATC
>ML825967.1:66803-88884 GCA_009831015.1 Picea engelmannii | reverse complement strand
GATTTACAATATCATCAAGACGTAAAAAGAAATTTGCAATGATTTCCTCATTATTCATTTTAAGATTCTCATATTGAATTCTGAGAGTTTGCAGTTTAGCACTTTTTACCTTTGCATCACCTTCATAACTTAGAATGATTTTGTCCCATATGTCCTTTGCTGTGTTCTGCTACATGACTTTGACAAATTCTGATTCAGTTAGACTTCCTAACAGGGCATTGATTGCTTTTGCATTTGTCTCGTAGGTTTTTATTTATGTTGGATCTGTTGGTACTGTAGATGGATATTGATATACTCCTTCAACAATAGCCCATACATCTGCTCCCAGAGACTGAAGATAAGATCTCATCCTTGTTTTCCAGAAGATTAAATTGTTTCCATTGAAGAGTGGAGGCCTGATAGATGCTAATCCGTCTTGATTGCTCATTTTGATTGAACTTCCTTCTAGCGGCTAAGCCTTTTTCAGAAGGACCTAGCTCTGATACCAATTGCTGAGAAATACTGAGAGGGGGGGTTGAATCAGTATTTGCGCAATAATTATTTTTCTCTATTTTCACTAAAAGCCTTAGGCTAATTTAAGAGTGCATCCAGAGATCTTTCATTATTCATCATATGTCTTATTAAGCAACAATACAGTGTAGTAAAGACAAACAAACCAACGCACATGAGTAAGACACATGAACACCAGGATTTTAAGGTGGAAAACCAAATCAGGAGAAAACCACCACTGCCGTTGTCTCTATATTCAATGATTATTATTAAGAAAACATTCTACAACAGTGTACTAGCGCAGAATCATACTAGTACGCAGGCTTCTACCTGCAGAAGGCTACAACCTTCTCTCGTTTACCAACCTTTACTGGAAGGGAGATTCAACACCCTAAGAATAGCACCAGTTTCTACTAGTAGGATGCTTCTACTGAAGGGTTAAACCCTCAGACTCACTGATGACCACGTTTCATTAATTTTCACACTGGATCAGGCAGTTTCATCTAGTGGCTATGACAACAACTGAAATTATCTCTAGAGTAAACACAGATCTATAGACTGCCAGGCAGCTGCAAAAGCTTCCTAAACACACATTAAACAAGTCAATAAACCTGGAAATGATTCCGTCGCTCTCGCAGTTTCTAAACCCACGGTCGAGAACTCTTTGTCAATGTAGATCTATCGCCCGACTGCCACAATGAGGTTCCTCCATGCGGCCTGCACAAATGACTTCATCCACCAGTAGATATCCCTACTTTCAGAAAATGGCCTCCACGTCCTCCAAAAGGACCTTTGCAACCTATCACCGTCCGCCTTTGCCTCTACCGAATCAACTGTAGGAAGAGCATCGACCCCTTCTTAAGCCCATTGGTCCAGGACCAGTTCGACGCTCATAGGGTCCCATATTTATTGCCCGAAGGAAATCAGGCCCCTTTTTGAAATTTGAATTAAACCTATGCGCGCCCTTTTAAATCAATGGTCCTGATCATTTCTGGATCTGATGGTCCAGATTCATTCGCGATTTTTCATTTCACGAAATCGGGGTTTTTGATGTCAAGTGACTTTGTCATTACAAAGTCTCGATCCCCGATGCCGATGCGCCCCTTTCCATGCGCTAGCCCTGCTAGCTATAGGCCTTGGCCCATATGACCATCTACACATGACCTTGGTCAAACCTCTCATCGGGGTTTCGGCGTTTTCAATGTCACCATGCACATGCCTCCGGGATTCCTGATCCTCCGATCCCCGATGTGTCCCTACACACGCTGACAGCTGGCCTGCACTATGCTTCTGTCCTTTTTCTCTGTTGTGTTGACAGTTGTCCCCTACTCATCGGGGTTTCGCGGATTGCGATTCTGAATTGCACAAAACTCTTGTCAGCGGGATCCCCGATTTCCCGATGAAAAAAATGTCGACGGCGCCTTGATCTTAGACACCTGTCCCTCAGATGGATGGTCCCAATCCCTCCGGGATTTCGAAACTTTCGATGTCTCGTTTCCTTCGACCTCAGGAACTTCGATTTCTCGATGGCCAATATGCCGACGGTTCCTTGATCTTCGACACCTGTCCCGCAGATGGATGGTCCCGATTTTTTATGCCTCTGCTGACGTCACACGTGGTTTGACACGTTTTAAATACTACCACATGTCACTTTGATTCGTTACCCACATGTGCCTGAAATGTTGGATCATTCTGACACTTTTCACTACCTGGTTGTGCCATGTGTCACTTAGATGATGTGGTCTACTGTCATGAGTTGGATCGACGGTCCTGGTGCGATCTTGACTTAATGGTTTCGATTGAATCGCAATATCGCGTTTCGCGATTTCGGAGTTTTTGTTGCAGTGTGTTCTTGATATTTCAAAGTCCAGATCCTCGAAACTCCGACCAGGGCTATGATCAATGGTCCAAATCTCATGCTTTCTTTAATGACTGCGATCAAATCGTGAAATCGTATATCACGATTTCGGGGTTTTCGTTGTAATTGTTCACGGGACTCGTGAAACTCCGATTCCCGATTCTCCGATGAAGCCTCCTGTCGAGCTTCTCCCGGTGGCGCCCGATCGCTGCCACGCGTCCTTCCAAATGGACGGTCCTGGTTATGTCGGGATTTCACCTTGGCTTTTCCCGATGGTAAATCTCGTGCAACTCTGGTCTGATCTGACGGCTGATGGGATTTATGAATGAGATCCAATGGCTATGGATCTCTATATTCCTTCTCCTCCGCTATGGATCCTTGAGCCTTGCTGCGGGCGTTTTCCTCAACGTTGTTTCTCCTGAGCTTTCACTTCTGAATCCCCAAGGGAGTCTTGGACTTATGCGCCTCTGCAGAGTCTTCACATGCACACTCTGATCCTTCCATCTTCACTGTTATACTTCAACCATCATCACTACTATACTTGCCATCAACGAAAAGTCTACACTTCATGTACATCATGCCAACAATTAATATAAATAAGGGTCGAGGGTATCAAAACCCTAGCTTGGATATTATTGTAACAGAGCGCTACGTGATTCGAGGGTGCCCCCTCGAAGAGGCCTGTGAACATTGCTTTATGAAACAAAGTGCTATTTATGTTGTTGTTCTTATATCGCTTCTGTGTTATTATTGAGATTATGCTGGATATATTACTATTATTCTGTCATTTCTAGCATTTTATTTTTGTTCTGCATATTTAGGATATCTGGTATCTTGCAAGTGGTATCAGAGAACTTTCCTTGGCAGAAATTGTGGGAATTTTTTTCCCAGGGTAGAGACGTATTCCGACTTCTTTAAGCCACGGAGATATGTTGTTACGCACATAAACCCGTGGTTGAGGGATTCATATACGTAGGAAATACAAGTGGTTCTTAAGCACACATTTGTTGGCCACCCTTGTAACTCCTGTTGGTACCCCTTCGAGTGGTAGCGCATCAAACAACACCTGTGTATGGATCGGCCTAGATTTCTTGAAGCCCTCTTTAGATAAACCTATCGGCTGCCAGACTGCTATAGTGTCACCTAGAACAACACTCGAAAAGATACTCTCTATTACCTGGGTAGTCGGGTAGTACGGCTAAGGGTACGGTCTATCCTCCTTAGTTAGTGCCCTGAGATATCGGGTCGAGTACTATTGTTGGACCCCACACGTATATCAGAGAGCTATAGCACAGGGAAAACCCTTGTTTGTAGAACCCTTAGATACCTAACCCTTGGGGGACAGAAACATAAACAAATTAAAACAGACCATATCTATTGTCGTGCAACTGTGTTCGGGTTGCCAAGTAAATACACATTTCTTTCTGGTTAAGAATTTGGGGATTTCATCACCGCAGTATTCTTCAGACCGGAGTATAACTCTGCAAGTGTAAAAAAACAAGTTTGGATTTTTTTTCACCATTATTTGAGACCTATTCCATTGGATTCATCTCTTCTCCCTTATCACATTCATCCATATCATTTTTCAGCAAAATTTCTGACCCCGCCCGCCCCTTTTCAGTTCACCCATCCTCATGGCCCATAACCGTAGCCAAGATCTGGAAAATCGCTTCAACACCTTGAAATATGGTTTCCTCGAGACCCAAAAAGAAGTGAAACAACTCAATTCTATTGTTGCCTCCATCGATTCATCCATCAATGCAACCATAAATACAACCATGCAGTCCTCAATGGAGGAAGTCAAACAAGAACTGAACACCCAGCTTGAATCTGTCTTTGCATCCCTTTGCACCAAACTAAAGATCCCTATAGATGGCCACTTCTCTGAAGCACCTCCAAAGACCGAAGGTGAAAATTCCTCCCATTCCCATACGTTTCAGCACCAACACTTTCAACGTGACATACACCTTCCGCGGGTGGATGTGACCAAATTTGATGGCTCGGACCCCACTGGTTGGGTAACCCAAATGGAACATTATTTCTCTTTATATGGAATCACATATGACTTGGCCAAACTTCGGTATGGTGTTCTCCATCTAGATCAAGAACGTTGGCAATGGTGGAAATGGAGAAAAAATTCTCGTCAAGGGTATATTCCTTGGACCCAATTTGTGACTGAGCTTTATGAACGCTTTGACATGGACACCAACCATTTGGGTCATTTGACAAAGTTGAAACAATCCGGAATAGTAGAATACTTCATAGCTTCCTTTGAGCGCTTGGCTTTTCGAACAGAGGGCATGACTGATGCTTTCTTTCGAGAGTGTTTTATCAATGGCCTTAAGGAGGATATCCGGGCCCATGTCCTCATGGCTTGACCCTCGACTTGGGTGGAGGCTACTAAAAGAGATAAAGAACCACAATAGGTTGTATCATCTCAAAACCGAAAACCCTCCTTTATCCCTCTCCCTAAACCTGTCACTCCCACTACTCCCTCCGCCCTATTAAATATCAAAAAATTGACCAGGGTTGAAATGGTTGAACGCCAACTCAAAGGCCTTTGTTATAATTGTGATGAAAAATATTTCCCGGGCCACAAGTGTAAGGAACAAAATCTTTTTATGGCCATATCTGAGGATATTTCAGAAGAGGATGTTGAAACTCCCCTTGTGTATGAGTCACCTGAAATCACCGACATAACCCCTCCCTTAGACCCTCCCGAAGTAGAACCTGTCATTTCCCTCATTGCTCTCACTAGATTTTCCGCTCCCCAAACCCTCAAGTTAATCAGTTACATCAAGCATTATAAGGTCATCATTCTGGTTGATAGTGGAAGCACCCATAATTTTATTCATCGTCGCATTTCCCAAGAAACTCTTTGCTACATCCATGTTGTCAACAATTTCCAAATAATGATTGCCAATGGTGGTTCCATGAAATGTGGAGGGCACTGTGAAAATGTGTGTCTCCAAATCAATGACTACCACCTAAAATCCCATATGTTTGCTATCAACATGGGTGGTTGTAACATTGTGTTGGGTGCCGACTGGCTAAGAACTTTGGGTCCCATTCTCATGGATTTTAAGGCATTAACCATGCAATTCGACCAGAAAGGCCACCAATATAAATTCCTAGGCATCATTGTTGTCTCACCTGAGGTCATTAGTTCCCATCACATGGAAAAGATACTCAAAAAATGTCATTCTGGTGTCATTTCCCAACTCCATGCCATCCAAGCAACAGAGACAACCCCAGTGCCGCATGACCTCCAAGCTCTCCTTTCTAAACATCAAATAGTATTTTCCACTCCCCAAGGACACCCTCCTTCCCGCAATGTTCATGATCATTCCATTCCCCTTGTACCCGGAAGCCTTCCTCCCAATATTCGTCCATATCGCCACCCCTTTTCACAAAAAATGAAATTGAGAAAATGGTCCAGGAACTCCTTAATGCAGGCGTTATCCGCCCTAGTACGAGCCCTTACTCTTCTCTTGTAGTCATTGTCTTGAAGAAAGAAGGTTCTTGGAGAATGTGTCATGACTTCCATGCCCTCAACAAACTGACCATTAAAGACAAATTTCCCATTCCTGTCATTGATGACCTCCTCGATGAATTGAGTGGCGCCCAATTCTTTACTAAACTTGATATTCGCTCGGGCTATCACCAAATACATATGAAAGAGGCAGACATTCCCAAGACGACCTTTCATACTCATGAGGGCCACTATGAGTTTTTGGTCATGCCCTTTGGCTTGTGTAATGCCCCCTCCACCTTCCAAAGCCTCATGAATCATGTTTTTTGTCCCTTTCTCCGTCATTTTGTCCTAGTTTTCTTTGATGATATCCTCATCTATAGAAAAACATGGACAAACCATCTTACTCATGTGGATCAAGTTCTCCATCTCCTCTTCCAGCACCAACGTTTCCTAAAACAGTCTAAATGTTCTTTTAGTGTCTCAAAAGTAGAATACTTGGGTCATCTAGTTGGCAAGGATGGGGTCAGGGTGGATCCGAAAAATATTGAATCTATGCAAGACTGACTACACCCAAAGACTCTCAAAAGCTTGCATGGATTTTTGGGCTTAACAGGGTATTATCGCAAGTTTGTTAAGAACTACGGAAAGATTGCAACACCTCTCACTGCTCTCCTCAAAAAGAACTCTTTCACTTGGACTCCAGCCGCTGCTCAAGCTTTTCAAACCTTGAAGATGGCCATGTGCACCACTCTAGTTTTGGCCCTTCCTGGTTTCACAAATACCTTTGTGTTGGAATGTGATGCCTCAGGGAAAGGAATCGGCATTTTCCTTATGCAAGAGGATCGACCTTTGGCCTTCACCAGGAAGAAACTGTCTGAAAGGAATCTAGGAAAACCCATTTATGAAAAGGAATTGTTGGCTATTTTGCATGCCATTGATCTGTGTCACCCTTATCTCTTGGGAAAATTCTTCGAAATTAAGACCAACCATCAAAGCCTCAAGTACTTTCTGTAACAACGAATTTCCTCCCAGGAGAAACAAAAATGGGTGACTAAGATATTTGGTTATGATTATGAGATCATTTACAAGAAGGGAAAAGACAATGTAGTGGCGGATGCACTGTCATGAAAATATGAAGAAGAAGGATCCCTTTTTTCCCTTTCCTTCATTATCCCTGATTGGCTCCAAGATGTGCACCAGGAATGGCTTCAAGATCCAAAAAGTTTTCATCTGATCCATCAATTGCAGACCAAGGATCCAACTCCCCCAGGGTACTCTTGGCTCTAGGATGAGCTTCGATACAAAGGCCCTTTGTATTTAACTAAACAATCAAAGATTAAATCCATGATAGTTTCTGAGCTTCATGCTACACCCATAGCGTGGAACTCAGGGTTCGCCAAAACATATGACAGGGTCAAATGTTTTTTTTCTGGGATGGTATGAAACAGGACATCCGTAATTTTGTCGCTGAATGTGAGGTGTGTCAATGCAACAAGGGAGAAATAGTCAAATCTTCAGGAACACTACAACCGCTTTTGATTCCACCTGCTATTTGGAAGGATATCTCTATGGACTTTATTATCGGCTTACCCAAATC
Source organism: Picea engelmannii (assembly GCA_009831015.1). Classification (NCBI taxonomy): domain Eukaryota; kingdom Viridiplantae; phylum Streptophyta; class Pinopsida; order Pinales; family Pinaceae; genus Picea; species Picea engelmannii. The sequence continues at coordinate 81,465 of ML825967.1, read as the reverse complement.
AAGGAATAAATCAATCATAATGGTGGTTGTAGATCGCCTTTCCAAGTATTCTCATTTTTGTGCTCTTCAACACCCATTTACTGCATCCACGACGGCTCAACTTTTAATGGACCAGGTCTTCAAGCTTCATGGCATGCCGCACTCTATTGTTTTTTATCATGACCCAACTTTCACAAGAAATTTTTGGCAAGAACTGTTTAAGCTACAGGGCACCCAATTGCATCTCAGCACAACTTATCATCCCCAGAATGATGGTCAAACGAAAGTTGTCAACAAGTGTTTGGAAACATATCTGAGGTGTTTTGCCTCTAAAAAACAACATTAGTGAGATTAATGGCTACCTGTAGCCGAATGGTTGTACAATACTTCCTACCATACAACTACTCGCATGACTCCTTTTGAAGTGGTATATGGATAGAAGCCACCTTTAGTTCTCTCATACTTACCGGGTACCTCAAAGGTCCAGGCGGTTGACCAAACACTTACAGTTCGAGAGGATATTCTTTGTACCCTTAAAGAGAACATGGTCATGGCACAAAATCGCATGAAGCAACAAGCATATCAAGGTCACTTTGAACGTCAATTTGCAGAAGGGGATCAGGTGTTTTTGGGACTGCAACCATACAAGAAAACTTCCCTCAAGGCCGAGCATTGTCAGAAGCTACCACCCAAATTTTATGGTCCTTATACAGTTCTCAAGTGTGTGCTACAAGTCACATATTAGTTAGCTTTGCGCAGTCAGTCGAAGTTACATCCAGTTTTTCATGTTTCATGCTTAAAGAAGGTGATTGGAACTAGGTGCCAAATTCAAACCAACCTTCTCGAGTTAGCTGGAGAAGGATCCATTTGGCTACAACTAGAATCAGTTTTGGACCAGCATGAGAATCACCTGCATCAGAGAACCATCAAGGAAGTGCTAGTCCAGTGGAAAGATATGACTCTAGCAAATGCCACGTGGGAACCAGCTACCATTCTGCAGAAGTTTCCACATCTCAAGCCTTGAGGACAAGGTTGTTTTTAAGGGGGTGGACATGTTAGGGTCCTAACCCACACATAGGTAGATCAATATATTCGGATGTAATAAAGGTCAATATTAATAAGGCCTTTCAATAAAATATAATAAGGTGGATGTAAGAAGACCTAATAGAAGCTTTCACTTCTAGAAGGATCTTCCTCTAGATGCTTCTCTTGATAGACATATTTAGTATAAATAAGGGTCGAGGGTATGAAAACCCTAGCTTGGAGATTATTGTAACAGAGCGTTGCTCAATTGGAGGGTGCCCCCTCGAAGAGGCCTGTGAACATTGATTTCTAAATCAAAGTGTTATTTATGTTGTTGTTCTTATATCATTTATGTGTTATTGTGGAGATTATGTTGGATATATTACTGTTATTCTGCCATTTCTAGCATTTTATTTATGTTCTACATATTTATGATATCTACTATCTTGTAGTCTGCACCTAAACAGAGTCATTTGCTAGCTGTAAAAAGGATATTCAAGTATTTGAAGGAAACAATGACTTATGGTCTGTGGTATCCCAGAAATCATAATTTTCAGTTAAATGCCTATTCAGATGCAGATTGGGCAAACTGTGTTGATGAGAGAAAAAGCACCAGTGGAGGAGCATTCTTCCTGGGAGACTCATTAGTAGCATGGATTAGTAAAAAGAAAGGTTCCATTTATTTATCAACTATAGAGGCAGAATACATTGCAGTTGCTACTCGTTGCACTCAGGTATTATGGATGATTCAGCCACTTGCAGACTTGGAGGTAAAATACGTTGCACCGATCCCAATTCATTTTGATAACACTAGTGCCATCAGTGTGTCTAAGAATCTTGTATTCCACTGCAAGACCACGCATATTCCCATAAAATACTTTTTTCTAAGAGAGAAGGTCACCAATAAGGTTGTTCAGGTCCATTACATTCCAACCACAGAACAAATTGCAGACATATTTACTAAACCCCTAGCTAAGACACCATTTTAATATCTTCAACAGAAGCTAGGTGTCATCCTGTCTCACACCTAAGAGAGTCCATTCTGTTAGGGGGAGTTTTGTATTGATTGAATATCTGATACCTCCTAAAATTACTGCAAAAACTCAGGGGGAGCATGTTTTCTTTGACATTGATGTCAAAGGGGGAGAAAAGGAGTGGTCTGGATGGTCTAGACCAAAAGCTACAATTGGATGTCCAAACAATTTAGCACACTCATTCAGGGTTTCCATCAATGCCAAAGGGGGAGATTGTTGGCATGTTTACAAACAGGTGTGCTTTTCATTGATGGCAAGATCAAAGTATGTAGCAATGGAAAAATAGGGACTTTGTAATATTAGGAGGATAAGTGTAGAGGTACACGCAGAGTGCAAGAGTCTGCTTAATCATTTGATGGAAAACAGGCAGGAAAGGAAGATCGGGGACAAAATTGATCCGACTCCATTTCAGAGTTTTGGATACCGGGAGGTGGAAGTGTCGAAACACTTTACCACAGGAGTCCTGGAATCGAAAAATGTGAAATGCAGAAATCCCGAAAGAGGAGATAGTTTTGGATACTAGGATTTTGGATACCGGGAGTTGGGGATGTCAAGAACTCTTACTACAGGAGTCCCCGAGTCGTGAAACCGGAAGTCGCGAAATGCAAAATCGTGAAATATCAAAGACTCCATATTGGAGGTTCGGATACCAGGAGTTAGAGATGTCAAGGACTCTCACGATAGGAATCCTGAAGTTGCGAAGTGATAAAATCCGAAAAGTTGAGTTGACTCCATTTCAGAGTTTCGTAGACCGAGAGGTGGATTTGTCAAGAATTTTTGTGTCAAGAATGTTGAAATCATGATGTGCAAAATCACAAAGAGATATGGACCGTTGAATCATCTAGAGTGTGGACCGTTGATCCGACTCCATTTTGGAGCTTTGGATACCGGGAGTTGGAAGAGTCAAGTGATGAGACTCTTCATCACAAGAGTCTCGAAGAGGTGAAATGAGAAATGCCGAAATCTCAAATCAGGCATAAGGAAGGCCCATGAAATGTCAAATTCACGACAAGATCAGGACCGTTGGGTCCATAGGACATGTTATGAGACATCTTCATTTCACCGACTTCAAATTCAAAGGAACGGGGTTCCCTAACCTCTCGAACTCGCAACAAGAATTCACGACATGGGAAATCGCGAAAGGTCGAAATGCGAAATACCAAAATGATCGGAGCTAGTGAAACCAAGCTCCATTTTGGAGCTTCAGATACTGGGACATGGAGCATCAAGAACTCATCACCACAGGAACGCCAAAGTGCTGAAAAGTGAAATCGCGAAAGCTCTATATGGATAAGCGCTCGGTCACCTCTCGTAGTCACATGGTAAAAGAGTTGTAGAGAAAATCTTGAGTTGGCATGCTCCTTTTTCAAAGTTTTGAAGATCATGAATTGGAGAGTCAAGATGCCACACAACAGGATCGTTGAAATGCTGAAACGAGAAACACATTTTTGCTCAGCCTGTGGTTACAGCCATTGGTCACATCGACAAAAGATGGAGGAAGGAGCTAGTGTAGACAAGCTCTATTTCGGAGTTTCAGGGATCGGGACATGGAGAGTAACAAAATATTTACCACGGGGATCTCGAAATGTCGAAGTGCGAAATGAGGAAATGAATGTAAGGTTCAATGAAGTCAATTCAATGGTGCAGATGAATTTGAATAAGATTGGAGGGCTATTGTTGCACTTCGCAGTGTAACTGCTAGAAAAAAATGATGGTTTCTACCAGAGGATGAGCTCGTTTATGACAGAGAAGATGAAGAGTCTCAACTGCCAGAGAAGATGAGGAATATTGATATAACACCCAGTGATGATGGATGCATGGGTGAAACCACTAGAGAAGATGAAGAGTTACCATGATGATCAGGCAGAGCACTCACAATGGGCAGGAGATGCAGAACAGAGAGAGACAATGTGGCACACAGGAGATGGGATAGTTGTGGAGGAGTAAAGTGGAGAAAACACCCCGATGTTGAGGATATTGGGCAGTAGAGGATGCAAGAGAAAGAAACAGATTGCATGCACAAGGTGCACAAAGACTATAATAATGTTGACCAAAGACGAAATCAGTGTTATTGTTGAGGGTGATTGAGGTGTGAAGAAGGAGGCAGAGCGTAGTAGGAGAAATTCACATAAGGGGAATGGTGCATCGAAGGGACATGGCATAGAGATTATAAAAAGGAAAAATAATAGAAAGCATGAGTGTGAATAAGACACTAATGCAGACAGAGAAGCGCACTGTAGAAGAACAGTGATGAGACCAGTAATCCATTGACAAACTTTATATCACTGTAATAAGTTGTTAATAGAAAAGATTAATATTTTAGGGAGGTAGGGAGGTGCTTGGGAGGAATGTTGTCCTTATATGTTCAAGTGGGTTCTTTAACAAAGGGAGTTGTAGCTTCCATCTGGTTTCATCTAGAGAAACCAAGGTGGCAGGGTGGTGCAAGGGAGAACTGTTGTTCTCTATTATACAGGTTGGTGCCTGTGTGACTGGAAGTTGGTTCTTCCATCCAGTTGGTGCTGGAACACTTAGGGAGTTGGTGCTTCCTTCTAGTGGGTTCTAGAGAAACCAGGGAGTTGGTTCTTCCTTCTAGTGGGTGTTAGAGAAACCAGGGAGTTGGTGCTTCCTTCTAGTGGGTGCTAGAGAAACTAGGGAGTTGGTGCTTCCTTCTAGTAGGTGCTAGAGAAAACATAGAGATGGTGCTCTCAACAAGTTGTAGCTTGCAATACAGAGGTTGTAGCCTCACAATGAGTTGGAGTTCATATGTATGATAATGTACAGAATGTAAAGATTACTTATCATATAAATAAGAAGAGGTTTTTACCCTTTATGGGTTTCCTCAGGAAATATATGTCTCTGTATATTTCATATGTGACAATGATGTTGAATGTTCTATTGCTTACTTCCCTGCATTATTGTGATTGTCATTAAGTTCTCTACAAAGAATTTAAAATAAGCATAATTGTTTAAGAATGGTAACAACTAATTCACCCCCCCCCTCTCAGTTGTCCAACAGTCCTTACTCAACATGGGAATCCAGTGGCATATCACAGTGAGAGACTTTTTGACACAGTCTAGAAGTATCCCACATATGAAAAAGAAATGTATTCCATTGTGCAGGCTTGTCGTCAATGGAAGCATTACATTTTGGGAAAGGAAACATTCATCCACACAGACCACCGACCCATGCAGTTCATGCAGTTCATTTGAACATTAAGTACAAGAAAGGTAGCACCAATAATGTTGCAGACTGCCTCAGTTGACCACCCATCATGGTGCTAACCACTGTGCTCAACTATTGTGGGCACGAGACTTCTAATTGGCCACTTCTCTACACAAGTGATCCAGAATTTGGCCACGCATACAATACACTCTTGGAGGGTAAGAAAGTTCCCAATTTTCACCTTCAGGATGCCCTACTTTGTCACCTAGGACACCTTTGTGTTCCTTCAAGCAAGCGTTCCAAGATGATTTGGGAGGCGCACCATAGTCGGGTTGCTAGGCATTTTGGGGTCGAGAAAACCATGGCAGTATTGTGAAAGTATTTCTATTGGCCAAACCTTAGACTGGATGTTGGGAAGTGCATCAAGTCCCGCACTACTTGTGCCATTGCCAAACCAACCATCAAGAGGCAAGGCCTCTATACTCTTCTTCCTACCCCCAGTCGACCTTGGGAATCCATCTCTATGGATTATATGTCAGGCCTTCCTTCTACTAAGCATGGAAGCGAATGTGTTTTTATGGTCATCGACCGATTCTCGAAGATGTCCATTATGGTGTCCTTCAAGAAGAATATCACAACGGAAGCCACTACTAAACTCTTCTTTGAATGAGTGTGGGGACACTTTGGGATCCCATAGTCTATCATATCAGATCAGGATAGCAGGTTCCTCAATACATTTTGGTCCAGCCTCTGGTCGATGCTGGACACCAAGCTCACCAATTCCACAGCTTTCCATCCATAAATTGATGGCCAGACAAAGGTTGTCAACCCGATGATCGTACACATTCTGTGCATGTAAAACTCAAAGCATCCATGCACATGGGATGAGAGCCTCCCCTATGTAAAACACAACTACAACCAGGCTCTCCATATCTCAACCAACCACAGTCCCATTCAAGTGGGCTTGGGATTCCAACCACTATGTCCCATTGACATAGCCATGCCATTTGCGGCTACTCGAGCAGATTCATCCCATGTCTAGTCTAAGGATAACAAGGAAAATAGCTTCATTGAGTGCATTAAGCACATCCACCAACAATTTCATGACATCTTGGACAGAGCCAATGCTAGTTACAAGCAACGACATGATCAACATCGGGTGCCACATAACTTCCAGGTGGGCGACAAAGTGTGGCTACATTTGTAAAAGCAGCGCCTTGTTGGACCCTACCGCAAGATTCGCCCGCTCTGATATGGGCCATACACCATCACCAAGGATGTAGGGTAAAATGACTTTGAGCTTGATATTCCACCATTCCTTGGTCTGCAGCCAGTGTTCAATGTGGACCACCTTCGGGCCTACTTTCCACCTCTACTAGACACATCCAACATGGTAGAACAACTCACACCAACAAAGTTAAATCCAGATTGTTTGGAACAAGCCACAACTGATCGAATTATGGACACATAGATCAAGAACACCCAACAACAGAGGATATAGCTATATCGAGTAGTCAAAGCAAGCCAACTCCTTCACCAGGGCAAGTGGCTCACCAGGGACCAAGTTCAACAAAAGTTTCCTCATCTCATGGAGGAACTCAACGCAATGGGGACCATTGCTTCCTAAGGGGGGAGGACTGATCCAGGTGGATATTGGTGGCCACCTGCCTATTCCACTTCGAACCACACCATTTTTTCTTTCATTTTTCCAGTTTCCTTAATTGTAGAACAATTTACTATTTTTAGCAGTTCTTCAGGTCCTGAACTTCCGGAGCTATTTTGAGGCCCTAAACGACGGTTTTTGGGCATGATTGCAGCGGCGAATATGGGTCTATTTTGAGCTCGATATTTTCTATTAGTAGTTTAGTCCTTGAATAGATATTTCTAACGATGTATCATGTGCATCAAACGGAGATAGTATGCCAAAGTTACGACCTCGAGAAATTGATGTACCAATTTACCCCAACGGGGCCCATATTCTGGCGTTTCATCTCCTAGGGTTAGGTTTTTGGATGTTTAGGGTTTTCCATTGTTTCTCAGTAATATATAGGCCTTTAAGCCTCATTGTAATGGGTATTTCAAAGGCCAGTAGCCGCCACATCTCTTCTCAGAGATAAGGTACCAACGCCCTAGCTAGTTTATTTCCATTATGTCTGTAAGCATTTTTCAGTCATTTGTTATTAATGAAATGAAGTATTATTTGCATCTCTTCGTTTATGTGTATTTTTGTATTTCATTGTGTTCCTACATAAATCTGGATCAAGTTGGGTGCACAGGAAGGGGGAGAGATAGAGAGAAGAGAGAGATTTATTGGTTAAGAGCGTAGATCAGAACTGTATGCTTTCATCTTAATATATTATAAAGCACAGTTCTATGGACATAGCCCTAGAGAGAGGGTGAACCACGTGTATCTGTCTTGTGTGTGTGATTGATGTTGTGTTATTTTTTTTATATACTTTTATTGCATTGTTTTGATAGATCTGATAGGTGTATGGAGTAGATCTAAGTTGATAAGTGATATATGCATGCTATATTGTTTTGGTATTGGATCCTCTTGCTATTCCCCTTGGTTGTATACACTTCTGTCCTGCAACCCCCCCATAGATTCTTTGGGTGAGACTGCATATGCTTCGCAAGTGTAGCCAAAAGGGCCAATAGTTAGGACTTGTTGGTGCACTCTTGGAGCTGAACCCTGGGTCTGCCCCTGTGCCAACAAATGGTTCCATTATCAGGACAAGAATCTTCTTGAGGGAATCTCAAGGTGGTTCCCATCAAAGACAGAGATTCAAAAGTGGATAGAGGATCAAGAAAAGGACTTCGCTGAATCCCAGAACAAGAACCCTAATCTAAGTACAGAGGATTGGTTGGAGAGACACATTTTTATTGATATACATGAGATATTCTTTGGAGGAATCCATTAGGAACTATACGAATGGTTAGGCAGGTTGGAAGATACCCAGTTTGAGGTCATATCTAGACCTCTTGTAGTTTGTACATCGATGTTGATCAAGAAGGTAAAGAGAGTTTATAACGCCATGTCAAGAGAAGTGGATCATTGCTTCGATAGCACCATTGGAGGATACATCACTGAGTTTTCTATTGACAAAGTAGAGTCGTATAGCCAAGCCGAGAGATATTTTTTGAAGGAACCTAGAGGAAGATTTTTACACTTTTTGAAGTTGAGAATCAAGATGTTGTTGCATGAGAAGAACATCTTGAAGACACAGTAGATTGGTCAAATCCTAAAAGGCTAATGTTCAAAAATTCAGACAGTGCGAGCTGTTATCCCTCCAGGAAACTCTCTTAGGTTGTATCTCAAAGATGTTTGGTAACTTAACTAATATATCAATAATATATAACATTCTATTAATTGGATCAAGTCAGATAACTAAATCAGACCTTCTCTCTCAATACATGCATAAACATAACCAGATGACAAGGCTTTTAACTATCATTGTTCAGAAGGTTTGTAACTTAAGTGAATGTACGGAGAATTATTACTATGCTAGCAGACTCACACATAAATATATATGAATGGCCAGTCACAATGAGAAAATGATATTTGCAATTCAACTCATCAAATAAATGATATGATGATAGTCATCAGGCTTTAGACAAACATAATAGACATGGATTAAACATTTATGTGCAAATATAGAATAGATAGGAAAATGTAAGTCTGAATAGATAATTGCAAAAGAAGCTTGTATAAACTGATCTGCAAATGAGAAGCTTGAGTACAGGGTGTGAAAAAGCCTCCAAATTTGAACCTGGTGTGTTCATCAAATGTTCTTGTCTTTATAGCCTTTACAAACAGTTTCCATCTCCTGGAAAACTGGATCAAATTTACTCAAAATAGACATTCAAAACAGATTCAAGAAAATAGGAAAAGATCATATTTACTTGGTCAATATCTTATCCTAATAGTCTTGCTAGAATTCAAAGTCTTCAATAGCTGTAGTAGATCTCCATAGGCTGATAGCTAATTCGAATTTGTCATTTTGGTCAAAAAGACAGTTTTTTGCCAAAATTAGGTGGCAAATTCACTCTCTCCTTCTTGTTGGCACCTTTAAATCTGGAACCGACCTTAAGATGGATGCTTATAATCTATATCTTACATGATAAACATCCCTCATGGCATTTGGATGAATAAAAATTTGATTTGTGCAAAAATAGTGTCATTCTGGCCTTCTCTGTGCTTTCGGTGACTAGAGAGCTAAAATATGAACCTGTAAGCTACCGAAATATCCGCTTTAGGTGGTTAATGAACAGTTGAAATGTTCATCTAGGCCACCGAAAATCCTATTTCAAAACTAGTTCATGAAATTACAAAAATGCATTATCTCTTGGCTTCTAAAACTTTAGAAGGCACTGAATTTGTTTATCCAATTGGAACAAACACCTTTGTGGATTCTGCCAGTTGAACTGGACCCATAAAACATAGCATATGTGACATGAATTCTATTGGGTGCAAACTTTGGAGAAGAGGAAATATAATACTATCGAGGTTGCAGATGCGGGGAAATTGTTTTAAAGAAGACACTGAGAGGTGGTTTTGAAGATGGAAACTTTTCCATTACTTCTAAAATACTTCTTTAACTCACAGTAATCCATTGGGAGTACTCATCCCTTCCGGTGGGTGATGAAAGAAACTTCAACTTTCTTTTTGAGCTGGACCAGATGCATGACTAGCCAATGTAACCAAGGCAACCTTCTGAGGAGGATTCAACAAATATGCTTAACGAGCAAGAGAAATCTGCAGAATGCATGGATGAAGGAAAGGTGGTGGCAAAGAGATTCAACCAAGACGCATGCCATCTTCTTTTTTACCATGGACTGAAATTATTGTGTCTAGTGGGTAGCCTAGAAACTTTGCAGTTTTCTCCATAGTTTCATTTAAGTTTTCTGCATATACACCAACATGATCTATGGTCTCATACATAAGGCCAGTGTCTGAGATATCAAATTCCAAATGGATGCAAGAACAATCAGAAAATGGTGTATGAAGTCCTATTTTCTCGACAAGGATGATGAATAGCATAAATGGCTTGACCATTATACTTTGCATAAGTTTCCCCATAAAGCATAACCAAAGGATCGTGAATTTCTACCTGGTACTGAGGTATTTTTGTCGTATAAGGTATAGAATTTGAACAATGATCATATTCATCTCGCAATAATTGATCATCATCACCAAGGCCCAATGGAACAAGCCATTTCCCACCTTTCTCACTTAATGCTTCATCTATTGTCTGCTCCGTACCCTATACGTAAGGATGGAAAGCCAAAGCCCTCTCTCTTTTTTCGACTCAGAAAACCACCTGTATAACCTTCCTTCATTGTCAGTTGTCTCTCCATTTCCATACGTTGCTAGCATAAAAAATGTTAATTTTTCCTCAGGACTATTCTTCTGAGGCTACAACATCCTGAACAGTGTCTGGTTCTTCATCATTCTGGGAAAATTCCTCTGGTACATCAACAAAACTACTTGATTCCTTTCCTAGGGTTTCCAGGTTAATGTTTGCTTGAGGCTGAGGTTGTGCTTCACCTGGTGATGATACCTAAAACATTTCATCTACTAATGTTGGCACTCTGAACTAACACCTTTCACCAAAACTTATCACATGCCATAAAGTTTTATTTGATTAACTGTGTGTTGCTGAATGTTGTTGCCACTGCGAACAGTAACCCATCATAGGGATAATTTTGAATATATACACCAGGATTTAAAGGAAGGAAATCACCACCAACCATCTCGGAGTTTCTATACAATCACCATCATGCAACTGAAAGGATAGAATGGAAATTCTCCTATTAATATAATGAAGAGATTTCTGCAATAATAACTTTGTCAAATAATCCTTCTCTATGCCATCAAAGCTCTTCCTAAAACCATTTCATTTGAGACTTAGTCTTGGATACATACAGGTATACTGGTGTTCCCATACGGATCCATAAATACAAGTACATAAGGAAACATACGCAAAATGACAAGAATCCATGCCCTGCAACATTCTTGTGCTTTGAAATATTAATATAACAACATCAAGAAGATAAATGATGAAATCCATTATTGTATAGACGGAAGAAAGAGTAATGGAATATGAAATAACCAATTCCTCCAATATCTTATACTGTAATTCTCATTCTTGACGCAGAGTGTGTACAAGGGATGGAGTCTCAAGAAAATGAGTATCAACCCCAGACAAGCACCCAAGGAAACCAACAACTTGAAGGTCCAGAGCGAGCATCTCTTCAATATTCTCTCGCTAGAGAAATGATCATTCGTCACAGAGCTTACTGCAATCCATACAATCGTGAATACCAGGGATCTAGAAGATTACATCTTTAATGCTATCATAACATTTTGATGAATTATTAGAAATGGAACTCGGCTCTTGCGCTTGGCTCTGTGTTTGGTTTGACCGATGTGATTTGAATTTGATGCCTGGATCATGGCTTGACATGTGGATTCAATTTAAATCATGACCTAATTTTTTACTTGACCTATCGACACATAACATGACTCATGGTCGTAACTAACACAAGAATGGCTTGTGTCTTTAATCTATGGCTTGACTCATGGCTAGGTGCACTAATATTTGTTGACTTGTCATGTGGACTAAGATGGACTTGTGGGCCTTCAAATATTTTATTATAAATCCATAAGACCCAAGAGACTATAATATAGGTTTGGTGAATAGGCTTTAATACCTAGGTCTTGTTAAGAACACACCATATTTATAAATAAAATATGATTTTTTATTTGAAAATATGAAAAGTCTTAAAAACTAAAAAATTTGGCAAACTTAACAAGGATTTTGTAATGCAAGTCAAGGTAAAAGAAACCAAAGGGTTCCTGGGAAAGAGTAATCAATGGGAGCTTTGATGAAGACCTGGAAATTAAAATACTAGCCAGAAAACTTTATAAATGAGTGTATTTTCAAATAAAAATGAGAAAACACTCTAAAAATACCAGTGCATTTTTTGTCGCTAAAATCTAGCTCCAACTAGGATGGAGACCTCCCTGTCAGGTTTCCAAAAACCTAGTAGTTCCATTCGCCTTTTTCATTGGTCATGGAGTCATCTAGTTTTTACAACTGATTTTTTGTGAACCTGTAGCCTGTCTGTAGTCTGCTTGTAGCCTACTCTGCTTATTCAAGAAAACTGAAAGCAATCTATCTGCTCATATGAAGATCTTATTCAACTTCCTACTCCTACTCTTAACCAATAAAAAAATTCTCATCATGTAACATCATACTTCCAATGAAGCCATGATAACATCTAACTATTTACAAAATCACTTTGCATGCAGATAAATTTCAAAGAACAATTCATGTCGTGCAACAAAATTTCAACTTGCAGAGCATTCTTATAATCATCATTTTCTTTTATTCCAAAGATTGCATAAATAAAGACTTCTGAAGAACATAACTCCATATAAATGGCTACCGGATCATAGAAAGAAGCTAACTCTGCCTATTTCTCAAGCCTTTCTTCTCCTTCTGATATATGGATCTACTCATAAAAAAGTTTATGCAATTATGAAAATGGCAGTGAGTTGATTTGAATGCTAATGCCTTCTTCTTTGATATCTTCTTCATGTCTATTGAAATTCCCCTTTGTCTGCAAATTTGAAAGTTGAGAATTGTCCTTAGCATTTGTTGCAGATTTGAAACTATCATCTGGTGATATGTCAATCTACTGGTTGTATTTATTTTTCGACAAATCAGAAGACTGAGGGATGCCCTTGGTATCTGTTGTAGATTCAAATCTATCACATGCTAATATAAAAATATGTTTATCATTTTCAAGTTTTCAAATGGGACAATCTGATCTTCAAGAGAATTTAAGATAGTATTTGCATTTGGTACAATGTCAAAAGCATCTATACTATGGCTACCATTGTTGTTATCAGTGAAATTTCGTCCGCACATGGTTACAAGAACTCAACATCGTCAAACATTGATGAAGTCATCCATGGACCTGAATTAATACTAAAACATTCAAAAAAGGGTTAAAAACTATACAAAGTAGTGAAAAATTGAAGAGAATTATGCAGACATTGGGCACGCGCGCACATGCGCGAAATAGGAATGCAGAAATCACGTGCATGTGCACGATGCACGACTGTTATCGCAAAATGCCACACACCTGCTAAACGACGCATTTATGAGAGTGGTCAGCCTCCAACCCACTTATGGTTCATCTCCCAAGCCGATTTGACCCTCAAATCTGGACTGGATCCGACTGGTGGGCTGGTCAAAGAGCTAGGAATGCCCTAATTGGCCTCTTTTCACACTACAAAGCAGTTAAACAATAACCCAAAGGAATGCTATAAAAAGGCCATGGATGCACCTCATTTTTCAAGGAATTCAAGGTAATGTTATGCTTCCTCTATTCTCTTTAGGAATCCATCCTTGTCAAGAGCATATTGCCACCATTTCATTGGACAATCCATCTCACCCATTGAGTGGATTTGTAAAGAGTTCTTTCATCATTTTCCATTTTTTCTTTGTTGTAAGAAGAGCTAGCTAGTGGGGGTCCAAGAGCCCTCCCTTGGAGGAAGAATGGACTCATAGTCCCCTTTCTTCTTGGTGCTTTGTTTCACTAATAGATCATCCTCAACATTTGTGACATGGGTCTTATGGTTCTTTTTGTTTCTATGTCCCTATGCTCATGATTTTAGTTTTTATTGCATTTCTTAGTTTATTTCTTAATTGTAGTTTTTATTTTCTTTCCCTAACTCTTTTCCTTGCAGTTGTCCTGCTCAACAGACCCAACTGAGCTTGCAAGCACCTCTGCTTTTCTCACTAAGGTGATGAAAGAGGCACAACATATTGGCGACTCCACTGGGGAAAGGTATCAATTTCCTACCCCATTTGGGTTTTTCTTTCTCTTCTTTTAGTTTGTTTAACTTGGAGGTGCACTAACCGGCCTAAGACGACCTGCTAACCAGCCAATTCCAAGTTGAATTGAGAGAAATCCATTCAGATTTTTCATTCTCGACCATGTTTCATATATGTACGGGTTTTTAGGCCCATAGATGTGCATCGTGCGCACATGCGCCTCATTCACAATTATGTTCTGGGCACGTGCGCCTGTTGACTTGTCTCTGTTCGCACACATGCGCTCTGTGTGCCTCTGTCTCCACTGAGACCCACGCACCTGTGAAAAAATTCACATTGTAAAGTTGTTGAGATGTGGGGAAGGCCATTTTCCTTCTTAAAAATGATTTCAAGCATGTTTTAAAGTTGCACCACACTTAGTCCCCTCATCATATAAAGGGGTTAGTCAAAAACACGTAGGCACTTAGGAGGATAAAATCAATTTCCTTTCTTTTCTTTTTGCCACATGGATGGCTTGTTTTGACTCACAAGATAAGTTGGAAATCATTTTTAATCACATTTAACTTGCATTGGGACTAGAAGTTGAATAGAAATCGCTTAGTATGCTCTTCTCT
>ML825967.1:32048-50882 GCA_009831015.1 Picea engelmannii | reverse complement strand
TTCAATTTATTCTTAAAGATCCATTTGGAGCCAATGACATTTTTACCTTCAGGTCTATGAACCATATCCCACGTATTGTTTTTCTCAATCTGATCAAGTTCATCATTCATTGCTTTAACCCAATGGTCATCTTTGCTAGATTCGTTAAAATTCTTGGGTTCCAGCATGGATATGAAAACTACATGTGATTTTTCGGTGTTTTTGATTAGCTTTCTCTTGGTTTGTACACCTTTGTCTTTTTCACCGATTATCTGACTTGTAGGATGTTTTTTTTGAGTGATTCTGGAGGAGGAATTTGAAGTTGTCTGTTGATTTGAGTCTGTCTGAGTATCTGTTTCCTCATCTGATTCAAAGTCTTCATTTTCTGATTCTTGGACCTGTTCATCTTCAGCTTTAGTTGTATATTCTGTAGAAGACTCATTATTGTACACCTCTCTTGCTGTGATTCCCACATCAACTTTTACGTCAATACAGTCAACCATTTTATGGAGCCTCTTATTATAACATCTGTATCCTTTGTTGTTTGTGTTGGAGCATAAACCTAACTTACATTAGTTTATACTTAGATTAGACTCCTAGATCTTGGTTAATACATTCATTTACACTTTATTTCACCTAATTTGGCCACATAGAGAAGAAGGGCGCCTCATCCCTAGATTTTAGGGAAAACTGCTAATTTTATATCAAGACTCAACTCCCGGTTCTTGATTTTCTTGATTTATTCTTGATTTTCTTGATTTATTCACGATTTATTCCAAATACCCCATGAAAAAACACATCTATTATTGGGGAATTCGCACCTCCTCTTTGAGTGAGAGATTTATTCCTTAATTAATGATTTTTGTCGTTACTATTATTAGTAACTACTATTTCGGGTCAGTTAAGTGAGTTGGAACTGCTTCTCTTGTCAGTTAAGTGAGATTAAGTGAGATAATGTGCATAAATTGACTCTTTTGGACATTAATGAGTGTGTGACATGTATCTTTAGTGGTCTAGGCCGAACTATGTGGTCTCCCTTAGCTTATGACACCTATTTTAGCTATTTCTAGCTTTTCTTTACTAGAATTTCTATGTTGGAAATTCTATATATTCACCTCCTCTCTTCTTTTTGAGGATGGTTGCACATGTATATTCATTTTTTATTAACATAATTCTCTAATTTATGGAGACAAAACTTTATCTCATCTCTTGAATGTCAGCAAATTGTGTGTGTTCAATTTAACTAGAATTCTAGATCTATCGGGGTTTCTGCAGGAATTCTACATGGTATCAGAGCTGGATTGAATCTAGTGGATTGTACACGGTTTTATTTTTAGGTATAGATCATCAGGAGGTGCAGAAAGAATAAATGGATCATATCTCTCATCCCACAAAACTCATTCTAAATCCTTTCAATTACTTCGAATGGAAGACAAAGATCTCTCTGCTCCTCCGAAGTAAAGGGAATTACCGGGTAACAATGGGAACAGAGAAAGAACCGAATGTTGCAGCAGAGAAGATAAAGTATTTCTATAAATTAGATGAATCAATTGGGTTTATATGCCTATCAATTTCTATAGGTCTCCTCTTTCATGTTAGTAGATCCACTACTCTCGATGTGGTCTGGACCACATTGGAAGGACTATTCGACAAGCAGGATGCAATGAGAGTGCATCAACTGGAGAATGAACTCATATACCTAAGTCCAATTCATTTCAGAAACCTTCAAGAATTCTTCACCAAGTTCAAATACCTCCTCATTGAACTTAATGCATGTGGAGTCATGAAAGAGGAAGAACAACTCATCCTTTCAATTCTCTCGAAATTAGGCCCTGAATATTCTGTATTTTTGTCGTCTTTTCAAGCATCTAAATTGACTCAGGAAAAATGGAAAATGCCTCCATTGAATGATTTCATTAAAGAATTGACTCAAGATAAATCTAATTTAGTCCAAATAGGTGCCATCAATCATTCCAAGAACCAATCACTTGCGCATAATAATGCTCCAAAGAGCAGTGGAAAAGACAAGAAAAAAGGAACGGGTAAATTTCCTGAATCGAATAAGGAGAGATCTGCACAATCTTCAGATAACTCTTCTGAGGATAAGGGTAAGAAGAATAAGGAAATAAAAATTTTCAGATACTGTTCCAAAGGTTTTCATCCTAAAGAAAATTGCATGAGGAATACTATCGATGAGATGGTTGAGCAATTGCAACAACACAATCTCACGATGCCCGAAAATGCAAAGAAGAAAAATGATAACAGAACGGGAGGGAGATCACAAGATGGCCATGATTTAATGGATTTCACATCCACTCCATCATATTGGGTCCTTGATTCAGGTGCATCAAACCATATGGCTTCATCAAAATATGAATTTTCCTCCATCAAAGAAAGCACCAGATCCACAATTTACTTGGGAGATGCCACACCCGCAAAGGTGTGGGGAGAAGGAATTCTTGATCTTGAAGGGGGCTGCTTAACAAATGTGATTCATGTTCCCTCACTGTCAAAAAATATTCTCTCGATATATCATATCACTCA
Organism: Picea engelmannii; assembly: GCA_009831015.1. NCBI lineage: Eukaryota > Viridiplantae > Streptophyta > Pinopsida > Pinales > Pinaceae > Picea > Picea engelmannii. The sequence goes on along the minus strand of ML825967.1, from coordinate 48,359 downwards.
TTCCATCTCTGGAAGGAAGGTGGAGTTCACTCCGGACTCCGTAGTGATTATCAACATTTCCACAGGCTCACAACTTGCACATGGAATTGCAGATCACGGTTCTCGTTTGTATTTCTTCTCCCACGTTGTTCCTAAATCTATTAGCACTGTATTTCTGTCACAATATAATGATATTAGAAGGTTATGAAATGAAATATTTTTCCATCTAAACTATAAGTACTTGCATCAACTCAGCAAGGAAAACATGGTAGAAGGATTGCCAGCTATTAAATTCACAACCGATGTATGTCAAGGATGCATTCTTGGCAAGCATCCAGAGAAAAAGGTTGACAAAGGGAAGGCACAGAGAGACTCTTCACCTCTTGGGATGATTCATAGTGACATCATGGACCCATTCCCTCAGCCTTCAATCAATAAGGATCGATATGTACTCACCTTCATAGATGATTTCTCTCGCTTTACTTGGGTATTTTTTTTGAAATTAAAATCGAAAGTATTTGAATGCCTTATAGAATTTAAAGCACTTGATGAGAATGAGTCTGGGTGTAATATTAAGATAATCTGTACCAATAATGGGGGGGATTATGTCAACAAATATGTGCAATGACTTTGTATTGATGCAGGTATACAACTACAACACACAGTGCCATATACACCACAACAAAATGGTGTTGTGGAGAGGAAAAATCGGTCCTTAAAAGAGATGGCCAATTGTATGCTACAGTAAAAATCATTAGCTCCCAAGCTATGGGATGAAGATATTAATTGTGCAACATAAATTCAGAACCAAGTTCCTCACAAATCACTCAAAGGCACCACTCCTTTTGAATGTTGGACCGGTAAGAAACCAAAAGTGTCGCACTTTCGTATTTTTGGTTCACAAGCATGGGCTCACATTGCAACAGATAAGAGGAAGTATTTGGAGCCTAAAAGTGTTGAATGCATATTTGTTGGATATCCTGAAGGTGTCAAAGGATATATATTTATGGAATCTCACACTAAAAAGTTCATTCTAGTTCAAAGTGTGAAGTTTGAAGAAGAATCACTGCATGATTTTTCAGAAGACCCTGTCGAGGAACCGCTTGTTGTCACTGATGAGGAGGAGTCAGAAAATTATTAGAGAAATTAAAAGTAGCCATCAAAGCATCCTTTTGGATCTGATACAGAGGATGAGGATAATTTCATGGATTCTCCAACTCAGTTTCCAACTTGGGCAGAGAAAACCCTGCAAGATGCGGGTGAACTAGTCGACGATCCTGCGGATACAAGAAGAACTAGATCACAGTTTTTTGGGGCTCCTCAAGACTTGGCTGCCACATAACCTTTTCTACCCATACATTTATATATGTCACTTGGTTCATATCCAAATTCACACTCTGAGGCTGTTGGAAACACACTTTGGGAGGCTGCCATGGATGAAGAGTACTCTGCTCTTATGGACAACAACACATGGGACTTAGTTCCACTTCCGAAAGGAAGAAAGTTTGTTCGATGCCGATGGATATATAGAAGAAATATTGCTGCAGATGGTGATATAAGAAAGTAAAAATCTTGGCTTGTCACAAAAGGATACTCATAGGTACATGGCATAGACTACACAGAGACATTTGCACCTGTTGCAAAAATGGACTCCATTCGACTAGTTTTGGCCATTGCTGCTTCTCGCAGATGGGAAGTTCACCACATGGATGTGAAGAGTGAATTTATTCATTGAGATATCAAGGAGGAGATCTGTATGGAGCAGAAAAAGGGATAAATTCATAACTCTTCCCTCGTTTGAAGATTAAAGAAATCTTTGTATGGCCTAAAACAGGCTCCCAGAGCCTGGTATGCAAAGATGGATTATTTCATGCTTTCCATTAGATTCATTCGATGCAAATATGATCTGAACGTTTATTTGTTGTAACATGATGATTATCGTTTTTTGATATTACTTTATGTATATGACCTATTGATGATAGGTAACCTTACTTCAGCTATTGATTCGACAAAATTAGCATTGCATGATCGATTTTCCATGACAGATTTGGGACTGTTGCACTACTTTATTGGTATTGAAGTTTCTCAGTCTACTTCAGGGATCAAGATGGCACAGTATAAGTATGCATCAGATATACTTGTATACTTTTAGATGACATAATGCAAGCCAACAACATCTCCCTTTCTTTCAGGGGTCAGATTTGAGGATGTGGGTACTACACCTTTGGTGGACAGTACACTGTATCGACAGTTGGTTGGGATTTTGTTGTATCTTACTCACACCCGACTTGATATCTCTTTTGCAGTAGGAGTTTTTTACAGATATATGTAGGATCCTCATGAGCTTCACTGGAAATATGCAAAGAGAATCCTTAGATATGTGAAAGGTACTCCCAATTTTGGTATCTTTTATGTTGTAGATTGACCACTTTCACTAATTGGGTACACAGATTCTGATTGGGCTGGCGATGGTATAGATTGCAAGTCCACCTCTAGTTATGTTTTCATCTTTGGTTCAGGGCCATTTTTCTAGTATAGTAAGAAGCAATCCATGATTTCTTTATCTACAATAGAGACAGATTATAGAGGTGCACTAAATGCAGCTACACGAGCTATTTGGTTGTGGGGGCTTCTCTCCGAGCTTGGTATTCAATATCCACTTCCGATTGTCATATTTTGTGACAATCAGGGGTCCATTCAGATATCTATTGATCCATTTCATAGGTAGAGGACCAAGAAAATCGAGATTCACATGCATTGCATCCATGAGATGATACATGACAGAGTCATTTCACTGTAGTACATCCCCACAAAGTAGCAGGTTGCAGACATCTTCACCAAGTCCTTCACTGAAAGGAAAATTTCAGAACTGAGAGCTATGCTTGGAGTGGTGGAGACAACTGAGTAGGTCACTTTTGGCCACTCAACATTTTTTTTCCTCTTTTTTTTTGGGGGGGGGGGGTTTCCCATGAGGTTTTCCCTCTTTCCTCTTTTCATGAGGAGTTCTTTTATGTAATGATTACCTAAAATGGCCAAGTTGTCGGGACTCAAATTTTTTGTCATTACAGTTAAGCTTAAGGGGGGTTGTTGGAGCATAACCCTAACTTAAATTAGTTTATACCTAGATAGAGGTCATGGCCATAGTCTTCCTCTTACCCTAAGGGCCTTGTCTGGAGGTCATGGCGATAGTCTTCCTCTTACCCTAAGGGAAGATCATCAGGAAAACAAATTTTTTGGTTTTGCAAATGAGCTTACTGCATTGTTTTGCAGTAACCAAAGAGATGGTGGTAGGCGGTGCTATCTCCGGTATCCTATATAGCTTATTTCCCAAGGCGATAATAACAACACGAGGTATGGACTCATACAAAACATGTCGCTTCCACAAGTACGATTGGCCTAACAATACATCAGAAACATTAAGAGCAACAATGTCACATAATACCTCATCCGTGAAGGGCTTGATGTTGTAGGGAAGGCGACATTGTTGGCTGACGTTGAGGTCCCGTCCTTGGTGCAACCACCCAATGGTGTATGGTTGTGGGTGTGATGTGGTCGAAAATACCAGCCACTTCACAACCTCTACCGAGATGAGGTTCTTCTGGCTCTTGCTGTCGACAATGAACTACAATGGGGAACCCTTTACCCACATCTTAGAATGGAAGAGACGCTCCGCCTCCTCTGGATATTCTGGTTCCTCCTTCTGGATCTTTGTGGTGGCAACAGTGACATTGGGCTCTGCATCGATAATCTGCTTCCCCCTATCATTCCCCTTGTCAGTTTTTTATTCAGAGTCAGAGCATGCATCTGATTCAAAAGCCTTCAACTCGGCTACCATTGACTACTTGGCCCGACACTCACTTGTGTTGTGAGTGGAGCTCTTATGGAACTCACACCACTTCCACGTGTCTTTTCTTGGCTTCGTGGTGTTGTTATTTTCTTCTGGATTTGACAGGCTATCCTTGGAAACCCCGCCTTGGCTTGGTCCTTTGTTCTGCGGTTTGGGGGTACCTTTCCCTTGCTTCTGATTCGCAGACCCAAAGTCTCTCTTTTTCCGTTTGAACTTCTGCTCAATCTTGGCAGCATATTGGTACACCACACCAAGCGAGGAGATGTCGAGGAACTCCATTTCCTCCTGAATGTATCTTTGAAGAGAACTACGGTACTTTAACACCAAATGTTTCTTTGAATATTTAATACCCAACTTTGTGCATAGGGTATGAAACAGATTCATCATATCATGCACATCTTGGTCCCTTTGTTTCCGCAGCGTAGTCCAGTGTATATATTTGTCCTCATAGCTCCCCATGGGATAATATTATTCCTTGATGGCATCTCAAAAAAAATTCCAAGTGGGTGTGGCTGAGAACAGAGAGGGTTCCCCCTTGCCCTGTTTCTCCGAGTAGGTTTCCCACCAGTCCTTGACATGCGGGGCAACTTTGAGGAGTGCGAAAATAATCCTTTCTCGGTCGGAAAATTCATGAACTGAGAAATATCCTTCTAATAGATTCAAACATGTATCTATGACATCTCCATCTATTTGGCCCTCGAATATGGGAATGTCAAAGTTTACTTGTACCTTAAAAGGAGCGACGCCTCCAGAGTGGTTGTTGGATGTCGATGCGCTGCTAGTGGGAATCCATTGAAGAATCTGGGCAAAGTTGTCCATCATCGCGTTCCTTTGTTTCTTGAGGGCCTCCTTAAGAAACATTTTGATAGGATGTCCTGCTCCCTCATATTTATTTTCTTCCCCCATGGGGAGTCGTCGGGGTTTGCGAGACTGATCTTGCAAAGGTTCAACCAGATTGAGCCCCAACTCCTTATACCCCGACCTCGTTGGGGACATGCAAAGAAAGATCGAGTACGAGCAGACCACTCTGATACCACTGATCCGTATTTATTTAGGAACACAATGAAATAAAAAAATACACATAAACGCAGAGATGCAGTGGAAATAAGAACTCATTTGATTAATAACAAATGACTGAAAAATGCTTACAGACATAATGGAAATAAACTAGCTAGGGTGCTGGTAGCTTATCTCTGAGAAGATATGTGGCATCTATTGGCCTCTTAAATTCCCGTTAAAATGAATCTCGAAGGCATATATATTACTGAGAAACAATGTAAAACCCTAAACATCCAAAAACCTAACCCTAGGAGATGAAACGCCAGAATATGGGCCCCGTTGGGGTAAATTGGTACATCAATTTCCCGGGGTCGTAACTTTGGCATACTATCTTCGTTTGGCGCACATGATACATCGATAGAAAGATCTATCCGAGGACTACACTGTTGACAACGAATATCAAGTGTAGAATGGAATCATACTTTTCGGAGCATTCATGCCCAAAAAATATCGTTTAGGGCCTTAAAATAGCTCCGAAAGTTCAGGACTCGAAGAACTGCTAAAAATAGTAAATTGTGCTACAATTAAGGAAATTGGAAAAATGAAAGAAACAATGGTGTGGGTCCAAGTGGAATAGGTAGTTGGCCACCAATATCCACCTGGATCACAACTGCAAGGTTGATCTTCGCACCCATCTGAATATCTTACAATACCATAAGGCTCCCACACTTAACACTTCTTTCAAATAACAACAACGATCATACCAATAAAAACTAGATCAAGACTAGTAATAATGACAACAACCCAACCCAGGTCCTCTTGAACTTTATTTATAAATTACAATAGATCATTGACATCCTTAGGCTGAAGCCTAGGTGTCAAAATCCTAGATACCAAAACCCTAGGTGTCTAAACCCTAGGTCAACTTGACCCCCATTTTCAAGGCTTTTCCAACATTTCTTTCCTTCCTTCTCGCGTGGTGCTCCAAAGCATCTAACGGTGGAATTTTTCACTTGATGAGTTGTCCACGATCCTTCTTCCTTTTTGATCTATCATCCTTGATCTCCTCATCCAACGACTTGATTTCTCAAGCTTCGTTCCATCTTTTCTTCTCTTTTGCTCACTTTGACATAGTAACAGTCACTGTGTCTTCCGCCCAGTTCACATTTCTCCTTTTCTTCCTTGATCTTCGGTCCCTTCCATAACCAAGGGACAACATCTAGTTTTGATTGTAGTTTCTTTCTTTTCTTCTTTTCTATTATGATAAATTCTATGGCACACATTAATTTTTCTCGATAGTCAACTTCTGCCTCTTCAATTTCTTCTTCGACTTCTTCACATTCTTCTTAGGCTTCTTCATATTCTTCTTCGGAGTCTTCTTTGTCAGAGTCTTTTACTGCCATGAATAGAACTGTTCATGTCTCATTGTCACTGACTTCATCTTCATCTGATGATGAGATGTCTTCTTTGGTGTATAAGCTTTTCTTGAAAAATTTCTTTGTAGTTCTTTTTTCTTTATATGTGTGTTTTCCTTTTGAGTAACCTTCATCATTTTTGTTTTTCTTATGAGGAAATTTGTTAGAAAAATGACCAATGCCATCAGAATTAAAACAAATTAAAGGGAGCTTACCTATATACCTACCGTTGGTTCCCTTGTTCAGTATTTTGACAAAGTTGGCCACTTCTTCATTATCTTCTGAGACAACACTGCTGGTGCTATATTCTTCTTGTTCCTTTTTATTTTTCTTTGATCTTTTGGATGCTTTGAAGGCTACTTCTTTTACATTCATAATTTCCTGTTCAGTTCTCATTTCATATGCTATGAAGATTCCATGAAGTTCATCCATGCTTATTGATTCTAGATCAGATCTTTATTCTAGTGCTGATATCTTAGGGTTGAATCTCATAGGAAGAGATCTTAGTATCTTTTGAACAATTACAGATTCTTGAATTTCTTCTCCCAATCCTACAATTGCATTCACTGTTTCATCGAATCGTAAGAAGTAGGCTGCGATATATTCATATTCCTTCATTTTTAGTTGTTCGAACTGACCTTTGTAAGTATGAAGCTTTGCTTCTTTGAATTTTGTATCTCCTTCATAAATATTTCGAATATTGTCCCAAATCTCTTTAGCGGATTTACAGTGTGCAACTTTAGTGAATAATGTATCACTGAGACCATTCAAAACTGCATTTGTGGCTTTGGAATTATTCTCACTGAGTTTTATTTCTTTGTCATTTGTTGGGGAAATTGTTGGTGTTGTGTATCCAACTACAATTGATTAGCAGACTTGAAATCCATGTGCATGTATATATGTCTTCATCCTTATGCTCCAAAAAACATACTTTTGTCCATCAAACTGTGGTATTCCATTTTTATATGAGTTGGTACTCTCCATAATCTACCTTTCAGTGGTTAAACTGATTTCTCAAGGAACCTGCTCTGATACCAATTGTTGGATTACTGAGAGGGGGGGTGAATTAGTAATAGTGCAATTATAATCCTTTTTATCCAAATTGATCCAAGTTTTATATCAATGTATTATTATTATCCAATAATGAGAAATAAGAAATGAACAATCACACACATACATAATACACCAGTGTTTTACATGGAAACCCAAATCGGGAGAAAAACATGGAATAATTTTTCTTATATGTGTTGAAGAACTACATTCATTGGAAGCACCAAATTCCTTTGTTTTCCAGCTGCAACTGGAAGGTGACTCCAAACCCCTAGTTTCTCAGGTTACAACCTGAGGGAAGCTCCAACTCCCCAATTCTCTGGCTACTACCAGAAGGAGGGTACAACCCCCTATGTTCTTCGACTACAACCGAAAGGTGGCTAAAACCATCTGTCCTTGCCCCATCCTTCAACCCTGAAGTAGTAGAAGAATGATGGAACCACTGTCAACCTGTCACTATGAGATATACTATTGTACAACTGTATCAACCTGTACCACTAACCTGTATCCAATCTATACAACTTCCCTTTAATCAATATGTACCTAAACTTAACATGTATCCACAAAAATACAAAAGATATGTGACCTGCAGTGATGCATCCTACGTATGTACGCACCCTATCTGTTATGCAACCCATGTATGTACATGCCCTATATCCTATGCAGCCTGCATATGCCTTCTAAAACTAGGGTTTCCTTTCACTTGAAATTTTTTGACCCTCTGTAACTTCTTTCACATAGATCTATAACCTATCACTGTATCCACACTGTAAATGTACCCTGTGCATGCATCCTCATACATAACCTCTACTCAAGGCAAGTATGTCTCTCTCTAGTCATGTGCCATATAGGTATGTGTAATCATGAACAAGTATAATGTCCCTCACATGATCTTAGTCATCAACCCCTTTCTGATATTCAACTTTTCAATACATCAATAAATACAACATCTCAACCATGTACCATAAAATCTCTTAGCCATATGCCAAGAAATACAAGATGTGCCTCAACAAGACGTATTAATGATAAATATACCAACACTATGTTTCTGTAGATCTGACTTATACAAAAGATCCCACGCATCCACTAGTCTCTCTAGGGAGAATCCTCAAATCTCCATTTCGATTCCTCATGCATATATCAAAATCCAGCTATTCATAGAAATAAGACATACCTTTTGAACCAATGGATGGATCTGATGTATCTGAGCACTCTAGACCTTCCTGGGAGCTTGATATCAGAATATAGAACCTCTGCACCTTCATATTCTCAAGTTTCATGGCTTTATCAACTTGCACTCACCCTATACACAGTCAGTCCGCATACGTACTCACCCTATACACAACCAGCCCATGTACATACACACCCCATACATATACAACCCATATACACCTCAGAAAATAGGGTTTTTTTCTGCGAATTTCTCCGGCAAACCTTCGTTCTACCTCAAATGTTTTCCACTTCATAGGTATCCACAAGTATTTACAAGAAGATCTACACAAGAAAATACATATACAATATGTACAAGTGTGTTTTTATTAGTGATCTTTGTCTCTTATTTATATCTTCATGTAGCCTTACTCTTTCCTTATTTTAGGGCTTCTTCATTTAAAATAATTTCTTTTTGCAAAGAAATTTGACTCTTGGGGGCTTCTATAAGACTCATGAGGGTTCTCCAACGTCATATGGTCATAACTCTTTAACCGTGAAGAGTTATGTGGTGTTCCATATACCAACGGAAATGGCATGACAAGCACTATCCATCTAGGATATTTTCACTCACAAATTCATTGCCCTTCATCTCATTATTCCTAAAAGAATCATGGGTTCTCTCACTTCACAAAGTGTCTTCCTATGAGGGCTTTCACCATAAGGGGACCACTTTGGAGATCATCCATTTTTACTTCTTATCAACTATGACAAGAGAATAATGAGTCATGTTTACATCAAACAATATTGGGTCCATTACCCAAACCTTGTGCCACAGGGCTTTCTTCAAGGGTTGACATCAATGACAACCAACCTTAATCAACATCATGTGCACCTATCACATCATAATTAATTGCATAATAACCATGAAAAATGAAATCATATTGTTAGCCACTTGAACTCATTAACATATTACCGAATCCACTACCATCCATGTAGAAAACATTAGCAGTGATAACATAAAAAATATGAGTGCAAATGAACCAATATGTTTTATGTTCTTGCAAAAAATTAACTTATATTGAAGAAAAGTATGATTGAATTCCCATCCTATAACCATCTCATGTTCATGCTTAAGATCAACTAATTTAACTGGCACAATTATAGGTGTGTTTCTTGCATAATCTTCCTTCCTTAATTGTTCAATTGTTTGAAGAGATTGATTTTCTTTTATGTGATGAGAATGTACAACATATTCATTGAATTCTTTAGTTAAGTGATATTGATTATGTTCCATGTAGAATATTTCTTTGCGATCATATAAATAAGGGCTTCCTAAGACTATTACACATGTTTCTAGTGGCATCACATCACATATTACTTCATATAAGTTGCCTTGAAATAAACCTCATCAAGATTAGTAGGTCGAAACATAAATATAGTGTTAAGAATATGTGCAGGTAAACCTCCTATATACTTCATAAGGTTTTCTTGTGTATGTAATGGAATATTACACATTAATGCCATCTGACGAAATTCATTCGTGTATTCTTTCACCATTTGTCCTTTTCTTAGTTTAAGATTTTTCCATTCAATTAAACCGTTTTCTTTGTAAACCAAAGGATAAAAATTCTTTCTAAGTGAAAAAAAAAATTATTTCCATGATGGAAATACATTACCAACTTGATTATTACCATGTTGCAACTTACTCTTCCACCAAATGAGTGTTGTGCCTGCAAGATGAGGTGATGCCAATTTGATTTGGGTTGCCTCATCTTTGATTTGTTGCACACTGCAATAAACTTCCATCTATCTGGCCCAGCTATCAAGCCTCTCAACATTGACTTCCCCATCATACATGGGAAATTCAAATTTTACATCAATATTAAGTGATGGCATCTCATGCTTATGTTTATGAGAACATTTTCTTGTGGTATAAGTTGAATTTGTACTTGAAGAAGAAGAATATGGATATGAAGGAGGTGAAGAAGGAGGTTTAGTAGGGTCCTCTCCTTCTTTAATTTTTCCTTTTTTTGATGATTCCTCTTGAAAAGGCCTCTTCCATTCCAAGTAATCATCATATAATACCTTTACCATTTCAGACATGACGAATAAAGTATTTTGAAAATCTATCTCATTCTAAGACATTCCTTCTTTAGATGTCATCTTCTCACTTGGAGATGCCCTATTTCTCAATCCAATCTTAGGATCCCCTTATACAAGCTCACCTTCACCATGACATACCTTTTCCCTGGTAATCATGCAAACTCAAACAACCAACTCTCAACCTGCTCTAATACCACTTGATCCGAAATTGATCTTTAAAAGACTTGGTTGAGTTTTAAGCATGTGTTAAATTATCATTCAAAAAATTAAATGAGGAAGGATATTTTAATGAGATAATATTTATGCCATCATAAGGAATGAATATCAGAAATTAAACATAAGGAATAATAACATCAAGCTTGATAATGGAGTTCGTCACAAGTTTTCCTACATCTTCAGGCCTTTGTCTAAGTGGGGAAGGATTTCTTATTAATATTAAATGATAAAATATTACATCATAAGTATCTCAAATGGATTACAAACTGTTATTTCTATGTTCTTCTTGACCTCAAGAATCCAAGACAATTGACGACACTGAAAAAGGTTGAGCGTAGCTCCCGGAAATGGCCTCCAAAGTTCGCTTCCTCAATGGCTTCCATGCATAAAAATGGCTTAGGCTTTACAATTACTCATCATTATAATACTCTTGAACTGTAAAAAATGTTTGGTTTATATAGGATTTGAGTTGGGTTTCACCTCCCAAATTCACTCCAATATCTGGCCTCAAAAGGGCTCCAGATCCCCCCAAAATGGCCAAAATCCATTAAAAATAGCATTACAATTATAAAAATCTTTACTATAAAGTTCTGAACCCACTTTTCCAACCAATATTGGGCCGAGCCCCCATTTTTCCGAGCTCTTAAGAGGTGTCATGTGGAAAATGGCTAGGTCACTCCCTTATCCTCCACCCTAGCTCTCGATCTATTGGTGTTAGGTGGTATGGTTAGCTCAACCATGGCTTTGAGCAATCGACGAATTGATGTAGTGGTTCTTGGTTCTAGCGCCTTGGTTGGTGGGCTAGCCCTGCCAACCAGTGCTACCCCCCCATCCTTTGGCTATATCAATTAAAATAAAAAAAAATCGTGAGGTTATAAAAAGTCCCACAGTAGCCCGATCGGTTCACTGGTTGTTGTTATTCTGTTGTTCAGAGGATAGGTCGGAGGTTCAAACTGCCAGAGGTAAAATATTTTTGACCCAACCATTATAGGCCAAATCTAGGGTGCCACATGGAACCATGTGATTGGGCCAAGTTTCACCTATGAATTCTCTTGTATAATATAGTCATTGCATAGTCACCCTGCTCAGTCAGTGCCATGTCATTGTCCTGTTAGCCTGCATAGTCATCTCGTACGCCGCCTCATTTCCACGCGTTATCCTATCAATGGGACACGTCAAATTTTCATACTGCATAGTCAACCACTAGGTTAGTGCCATGTCACCTTGTTATACTGCCACCTATCATCCATACTACCACATGTTGGGCTGTCATTGGGCCACGTCAGTGTCTGTACAGTTAACGTGTCAAATCCATACTGTGCCAACTCATCTTGAAAAACAAAAGTACAATTGACACATGTCACCTTCTCATGTTGCCATGTCAGCATGATGACAACATGATGACTTCAGCTGCCACATCATGATGACGTATTGCTGAAGTTAGCAGTATGTCATGTTGACTATTTTTGCTTATTTGGGAAATCAACCAGAACACAATAAATTTCGCATACGGTGTACATTTTTAGAAAAATATATACGGTCAAAATTGCCACGACGAGCCCAAATCAATGGTGTTGGTTTCATATGATTCTAAGAAATTTAATTTTTAGGCCTTCCTGTATCCATTTTGGATCATGCTTCCCCTCTAAGGCCTTTTGGTCCTCTAAAAGGATATCAACTAGTCATCAAGTGAGTTATAGGCCTCCCCACTTGTCCTTTGTCTTTAAACTCTATCATGTGCACCTGTCGCATCATAATCAATTGCATAATAACCATGACAACTAAAGGCATATTGTTAGCCACTTGAACTCGTTCACATCTTACTGAATCCACTACCATCCATGTAGAAAACATTAGTAGTGATAACATAAAGAATATGACTGCAAATGAACCAATATGTTTTATGTTCTTGCACGACATTAACTTATCTTGAAGCAAAGTATGATTGAATTTCCATCCGACAAAAATCTAATGTTCATGCTTAAGATCAACTACTTTAACTAGCACAATTATAGGTGTGTTTCTTGCATAAGTTGCCTTCCTTAATTGTTCCATTGTTTGAAGAGTTTGATTTTTTTTTATGTGATGAAAATGTATAAAATATTCATTTCCTTCTTCAGTTAAGTGATATTGATTATGTTACTTGTAGAAGATTTCTTTGCGATCATATAAATAAGGGATTCCTAAGACCATTCCATATTTTTCTAGTGGCACCACATCACATATTACTTCATCCACATACTTAGATGTAATTGAAAACTTTATAATACGTTTCTTTGTTATGGGAAATCTATGATATTTTCTTATCCAATTAAGTGAATATGGTTTGTGATGCATCTTAATGTTTAATCCCAATTTATTAACCACTTCCTCTAAAATTAAGTTAGATTGAGATCCATTATTTATCAATGTATTGATCTTAGTATGTTTCATTATGACCCTTATATGAAACACTTTACTTCTTGAATCAAAACGATCGTCAATTTTACCTGACAAACCAACTACTGTGATCTTAGTATGATCACATGAATCATACCCCAAGTCTATCGGTCATGTTGTTGTTGCAACTGTTTGCCTCTGTTTCCTCTCTTTGAACCACTTCAATCTCTTCTCTAGGTGAAATTTCCATCAATGGCCATCATCATGCCCTTCTTTCTTGTAATTCCTGCAAGAGATATTCTCTTCCTTCACGGTCGCTAAACTTTCTTTCTTTGAATTCCCCTTTATTTTTTCCTCTTTCCTTGAAGATGATTCTCTTGATACACCAACTCTTTTTTTCCATGCTTCAATATGCATTGCTTGGAAATAAACCTCATCAAGATTAGTAGGTCCAAACATAAATACAGTGTTATGAATATGTGTAGGTAAACCTCCTATACACTTCATAAGAGTTTCATGTGTATGTAATGGAATATTTAGCATTAATGCCATCTTACGAAATCCATCCGTGTATTCTTGCACCGTTTGTATTTTTCTTAGTTTAAGACTTTGCCACTCAATTAAAGCCTTTTATTTGTAACCCAAAGGATAAAATGGATTTCTAAGTGAAAAAAAAAAATCTTTCCAGGATGGAAATACATTACCAACTTGTTGAGTACCATGTTGCAACTTACTCTGGCACCAGATGAGTGTTGTGCCTAAAAGATGAAGTGATGCCAATTTGATTTGGGTAGCCTCATATTTAATTTGTTCCACACTGCAATAAACTTCCATATGTATCACTCAGTTATCAAGCTTCTCAACATTGACTTCCCCATCATACATGGGCAATTTAAATTTTACATCAAGATTAAGTAATGGCATCACATTCTTATGTTTATGAGAATGTTCTCTTGCGGTATAAGTTGAATTTGAACTTGAATAAGAAGAAGAATGTGGAGATGAAGGAGGTGAAGGAGGAGGTTTAGGAGGGTCCTATCCTTCTTCAATTTTGTCTTTTTTTGACGATTCCCCTTGAAAATTCCTCTTGCGTTCTAGGTAATCATCATATAATACCTTTACCATCTCAAACATGGAGGATAAAGTCTTTTGAAACTCTATCTTGTCCCGAGATATTCCTTCTTCAGATGCCATCGTATCACTTGGAGATGCCCTCTTTCTCGATCCAATCTCAAGATACCCTTATATAAGCTCACCTTCACCAGGACTTATCTTTACCCTGGTAATCATGCAAACTCAAACAACCAATTCTCAACCTGCTCTGATACCACTTGATCCGAAATTGATCTTTAAAAGAATTGGTTGAGTTTTAAGCATGTGTTAAATTATCATTCAAAAACTTAAATGAGGAAGGAGATATCAATGAAATAATATTCTTTCCATCATAAGTAGTTCATATTATAAAGTAAAAACAAGGAACAAAAAACCATAACATCAAGCTTGATAATGGAGTTCGAAACAATTTTGCCTACATCTTCGGGCCTTTGTCTCAGTGGGGAAGGATTTACTATTAATATTCAATGATGAAAAATTACATCTGAAGTATCTAAAATGGATTACAAACTGGTCTGGTTGTGTTCTTCTCAACCTCAAGAATCCAACACAACTGACGACACTGAAAATGGTTGAGCATAGCTCCCATAAATGGCCTCCAAAGTTCGCTTCCTCAATGGCTTTTGTGCATAAAAATGTCTTAGGATTTACAATTCCTCATCATTTTGATGCTCTTGAACTGTAAAAAATGATTGGTTTATATAGGATTTGAGTTTGGGTTCACCTCCCAACTTTCCCCCAAGAGTTTTCCTCAAAAGGGCTCCAGATCCCCCAAAAATGGCCAAAATCCATTAAAAGCAACATTACAATCATAAAAATATTTATTATAAAGTTCTAAACCCACTTTTCCAATCAATATTGGGTCGAGCCCCCCTTTTTCTGAGCTCCTGGTCACATAGAGGTGTCATGTGGCCAAGGGCTAGGTCATGCCCTTATCCTCCGCCCTGGCTCCTGGTCTACCAGTGTTAGTTCGTATGGTTAGCCCCCCCATGGATTTGGGCGGTCGACGAATTGATGTAGTGGTTCTTGGGTCTAGCCCCTTGGTCGACGGACTAGCCCTACCGACCAGTGCTACCCCCCCATCCTCCAGCCATATCAATTCAAATAAAAAAATGTCAGGAGGTTATAACAAGTCCCACAGTATCTTGGCTGGTCTACTAGATGTTGTTAGTTCGTTGGTTGGAGGATAGGTCGGAGGTTCAAACCGCAGGAGGTGAATTTTTTTTGACCCATCCATTATTGGCAAAATCTGTGGTGCCATGTGGTACCCTCTAATTGGGCCACATGAACCTTTTCATTTCCCCGTACAATCCAATCATTGAACAACCACCCTACTCAGTCAACTCCACATCATTGTTCTGTCAGCCTGCACAGTCAACCCGTACACCACCTCACCACCATGCATCAACCTGTCATACGACAAAATCAAGCACTCGGTCAGTGCCATTTCACCTTGTTGTACTACCAACTATCATCCCCATTGGCACATGTTAGACTGTCATTGGTCCACGTCAACGTTTGGATTTTCACGTCAGTGTCTGTACAATCAACATGTCAAATCCGTACTATGCCAAATCAACGTGAAAATGCCAAATCCACCTGACACATATCACCTTGTCATGCTACCATATCAGCATGATGATTTCATCATGAAATCATGTTGACATCAGGAGTACGGTCTGTTGACTGTTGACTTTGACTTTTCTTGCATGTTTGGGAAATTGATCAGAACACGATAAATTTTGCATACGATGTCCATTTTTGGAAATAAATATACGATCAGAATTGACGTGACAAGCTCGATGAAATGGCGCTATTTTCATCCAATTCTGAGAAGTTTATTTTTTAGGCCTTCCTGTATCCATTTTGGATCATTTTAGTTTCACGATGACCTGTTAGGATTCTTTGGAACCTTTTTGAGAATTCTTCTTGACTAATTTTTACTCAAGAGACTTGTTCTTCTTCCTTTCTTTTGCCAATTTGTCTAAATAACTAGTCAACTCTACTTCAATATCTACTATACCTTCTTCACAATATTCTTCCTTTGAATCTGTCTGA